>JAJJMC010014297.1:3422323-3487797 GCA_023531435.1 Papaver californicum | reverse complement strand
GAACCCAACCGTAAAATTTCATCTTCATCTCCTACCTTGTTATTTACGGTTGGTTTTTTTAACAAACTCAACCGTAAAATGTAGAACAAACCAGTTACTGTTGGTTTCAAATCTATTCATCTACTTTTACGGTTGGTTTAAGTGTAAATTTTTTTACGGTTGGGTTCAGAATCGAACCCAACCGTAAAATTTCATCTTCATCTCTACCTTTAAATTTACGGTTGAGTTTGTTTAATAACTCAACCGTAAAATGAAGAACAAACCAGTTACGGTTGGGTTTTCCAATCGAACCCAACCGTAAATTTTTCTGTAACCCGATTTGTTCTTCAATTTATTCATTAGGTTGTTTAGTTTGATTTTGATTGTCATCACTAATACCTTCTACACCTTTAGTAGGATTCTTCGGTTGAAATGGAGAAGGAGGAGATATGGAGGGAAAGGGAAAGGTTTTGAATTGAAATTGAAATTTTGTAAGGTTTTGTTTTGTTTAGGTTTTAATTGATTGAAGGGTAATATGGACATTTAACATAGCCCCTAGGACACCCCTTAACGCATTTTTGGGTCACCCTGCCTCACATTGGAGCCCCTCTACAAATGTGGAAGCCCCTAAATCAAGCTTCTAATTTAACAATGGAAAGGCCGGTGATGATTTTGTAAGAGGGCTGCTGGGTTATTCCCATCTAGGTATTGGGATAGGGGATATCCTAGTACGTAATAAATGATTTGCATTCCCATATCCATTTTTGCCCATTTCGAGCCACGAGTCCATTGGCAAAATGGAATCTGCCAGTTTGCTTTTCGGGGTCAAGTCTCTACCGAACAGTAAAAACACGGCTACTCGGTAAAAAAAAATTCGACTGTTCGGTCTCATCTCAACCGCTAGCGGTTCAAAGGTATGTTGCTCGATCTTATCTCAACCGCCTGATGGCTATATCATTCAATAGTCGAAATTTAATCTTATATATATATATATATATATATCCAGTCTCAAGCTCTTTCAACTCATACTTTCTTAACATCTCTTATATATTTCTTTTAATTCTAAACAAAACCTTTTAATTTTATGTTATACCGTTTTAAGTTCTCAACCTTCACAACGTAGCAATGAAATTTGGGGTTCAAAAGTTACAGTACCCGAAGGCAAATCCATTTGTAGGAACTACGTTCATTTCACAAGATAATAGTAATGGTTGCTAATAACAAGGCGACCGGGAATACTGTAGCCTTAGAAATCTACGATAAAATAAATGCACGGTTTCTACGAAGTAGACAATGATAAATACAGATTGAGGAGACTTGGTTGGTATGAAATTCAAATCTTAAGTTCTACTTATTACTAATTTAAACCAATTGATTATCGATGACGACAAGATATTTGTTTTGAAGCTCAGCTAGAAAATAAAAGCATATGAGAAGAAGGTTTTAAACACTTGATTAGAAGCACTAGGGCAATCGAATTCACCACAAAATCTATACTAGAAAAGTCAGCTAATGATATTGTTTTTTTTCCTTATCACGGACTCGTAAATCCAACGTATTATCATTATGGATAGTTCAGTATCAACAAATGTATTAATCCTTAGTATTAGTTGTCTTGTTACGGTACAACTAATCACAAACTAATTATATCGATTACTCATGAGTTGATGCCACAATATATAATTGTTCTAACGACCTAGGATGCGAGACAAAGATCAAACATTTCCTTATTCAATGAAAATACAGCAAGAACAATATCATTAACATAAACAAACTCATTGAAGAACAAACTAATTATATCTAAACCCTAGTTATGAAATTAGAACATGGCTTTGATAGAATAAACAGATGAAATATGAATTTTAGAAGTTGATAAACTCATTGATGCAGATTCTTTTTTATTCAACTGATTTCTACTGAGTCACTAACTTAGAACAACAATGCAAAAGATAGAAACAAGAAACGGAGACTAATTTCCACTCAAGACCCTTCTCCCTCGGATCCCCCTCAATGCACAATAACATTCCCAATATCAACAATATATAACAAGCAATCAGTGAAATTGCTGCTATTTGCTAGGTTATTGTGAAGATAGTGGTAGTACAACTCATTGACAATTGAGGAATACATGGGTTTAGATTCAGTAAATTGGGGAAGAACAAGAATGGGGCTCGATACACCATTGTCGGCTATATAAGAAAATGGAGAAACAGTTTACAATAGAGGGGATGGGCTTGACAGATTGAGAGAGAGTGGTCGGTGCAGGGGTTCTCGGTAAAGAACCTTTTAATGCTTCCTTCCAATAGCATTGCACTATTCTCTTGAAAGTATACTTCATGTATGCAGTACCAATCTCATCAAATTATTTATCATTCAGATCTTTTCTTATACTCCCATTCCCATCGCTCTAGTCCCTTCAGTCACCAGCCTCCATATTTACGGCATCCTACAAAAGAAACAGAAATTATCATTATTTACACCAAATAAGATTAACAATATTAAGACATAAAATACACGATTTGATTTAATATAGGAAATTAAAGCATCTGAGACTTGAAAAAATAACTATAAAATAATCTAGAGTTATGTATTATTAGACACTTATAAAATATATATTAGGAACGATCTTTCAAGCTCAACCAAAAGATGTGTTTGTCAGATCTTTTCTCAACTGCTCGTACAAAATTTGGTTTTGAGTTTAATTAATCATACCCGCATAGTCCCTTGCATGTAATCCTCTTGCAGGTTGAACATAAAATCTCGAATCTTGGTCTGGATAATTAGTCCATGCATTATTACCATGTTATGTAAAATTATACATGTGAGAATGGTTTTATGCATTTCACACGGATTAAAACTACGAAATAGTCCACAAACAATAACGAATTTTCTTCTTCAAAATTCCTATTTTTTGTTTGTTTTAGGGTGAAAATAAATGTACACTAAAATCATACTTTCAAGTAGGTTCGAGAGATCAAGCTCGAACAGAACGAGCCTAAACCAAGAAGATGATCGTTCACGTCCTGCTTCGATCACAAAAGTGAAAAGATTAGATAGGTCTTAGGGGAGGGAAGCAAAGAAGCTTGAGAAATATCAGTGTGATAAGTAGTGTGTGAGGAGAAAGGATTATCGCTGATTCTGTATGTTTATTTTCTTCTGACTTGTTGTCTTATTTCGAATAGATGGCAACTATCTATTTATAGTTCATAGGAGACATACTAATTTCTCGTAAGTGGTGGAGGTCATGAAGAAGTAGAGAAGTGATGGTTGTGGAGATTGTAGTAGGGTCGTGTCCGGAAAGTAGGGAAGACCTGTCTGACCACTACTCCTCATCCTCCCAACTGCTCTGTAACTATCCGACTACTTGTTATCTTCTTATTCATGTATGTGTTGCCACAATGCACGATTGTCGTAGACCGCCAAACGAATACCCCAATGAGAATCCCCCCATATGTTGTATTTCATATTTCATGGAAATAGTGGAGTCATAAGCCACTATTGTTTTAAGTAACTCAAGTAAAGTCAAATGACTTGCTAAGTCAGTGAGGCAAGTTGCACAACTCACTAAATTGATGATCATACTAATGAGTGTCAAATCTGGTAAGTTCAGTGATCATGTACTAGCTTAGGAGTAACATGGCATATTTAATGGCTAAGTATTGGCTCAGAAGTGACTTAGCATTAGTGAAAGGCATTTGAGGCAAAATATTATAGAGGGCTTATTAAGCAAGAAGACTTATTAGAAAATCATATAAGGTTTGGTGTTAGACCAATATTGAAGAGAATGGCGTATTCTGAGGGAAGTAGCTAGCAAAGCTAGCACTAGCTACTTAGCACGAATAGTAATGTGCTAGCTCTTTTAGTATAAAGAGCTAATGTGCTAACGTCTCGAGAGCAAGGCCAATATACATAGCTTCTAGCAAATATCAATTATGTTAAGGCTAGGAAGCTAGTTTCAAGAAGGTTCGAAGTTAGCGCTTCAACTAAGTCAAATACAGTTAGTACTAAAGTGCTAGCGCTAATGCGCTTACGGCCAAAGACGCGTTAAGCCATAGAAGCTAAGCATGGACGCGCTAGTACCAAGATAGGGACGCTAAGGCCTGGGGGCGCATCATCCTAGGGACGTGTTGGAGCTAGAGACGTGTTAGAGCGTGGGACGCGCTAGAGCTGGGGAGCGCTACAGCCAAGAGCGCATCAGCTAGGGCCGCTGTACCAGGGACGCATCAGCGCTATGGAGCTAGGGGCGTCGTAACCAAGGCATGGGTCGCATCAAGCTTGGGACGCTCCATCCAAGGGCGCATCGGCTCGGACGAGCTAGACTTATGGTGCTAAGCTAGGGACGTGCCAAGGGTGCTAAGCTAGTGACACCCCAAGGCCTCATTAGGCCAAGACGCGCTAGCTAAGGCCATGTTAAGCTAGTTGGCGATTCTTAAGCGCTAGGGTTGGCACTAGGAAAGTTAGCGCTTTTAGCACTAGGGTTAGGCTTTTGGCGTTATGGTGGCGAACTAGCGCCTATATGGTGCTAAGCCAAATAGTTGGTGCTAACTTGGCGCTGATAGGAGAAATTGCTAGGGTTAGCCTAGCTCAGAGGCTCAATAATGCGACTTTTGAGGCATTATTTCTTATTTGTGGCGCGTCCAAGAGGAGTGGCGCATAATTTGTGGCTTATCTTTAACCAAAGTGCTAAGGTAGCACATTTGAGCTCAGAAGAGCAATTTGAGATGAGTTGGTTGCGAATGAAGCGTTAAGCTTGTGTATTTTGGGGTTTAAGCATTAGCTATTCACGTATTTGATAGATGTTACTGGAACATCGATGCGCACTCGATGCAAGTTCAAGGAATTCAACCGTGGAATTTATGTGACTTGAGACTAGTTCGATATGGCATAAATATTGTGAGTATTGAGGAGGATGCAAGGCCAATTTATAATGTTTATAGAGAATCTGTATTCTTAATTCGCTTGCGGAATATAAGTAAGGATACAATATTCCATGTTTTGTTATAGAGCAAGGCATATGTGAATAATTATTCGCATATCCTTTTATATTCTTGCTGCTTGGCAAATGGCAATTTTACAATTCTAGCCCTTGTCAAAAACTCACCATCTACATTAGGTCCCATGCTTAGTGAAGAACAATAATGTTGCACAGTAAGCACTAGATGGTAACAATATGCTTATAGTGATTATATGCATAATTTAAATTTTAAGAGTAGAAGGAAGTATAATTAGCTTCTTGGATGTTTGAGATATGCGCCCCTTAACGTGAAACTTGGCTAGGGATAGTAGGCGTCGTTTTTCTTGTTAGGAGTGCCAAATTGCCACGGGCAAGAGAGACCAAAATTGTCGTGGATAAGAGAGAGGCTATTTGGCTTTATTTTTTTCTCCTTTTTTGTAGGTTTCCTAGTTGAGAAAGGACTCTTCAAGTTAGCGCCTATATATATGCCTCTCCCTTTTTTTTTAACGTCACTTCCTTCTCTTGTTTTTTTTTCTTCTCGTTTTGTTTGTTATCAAAAGGAGGCGTTGGTGGTAGCACTTGGAAAGCGTCATCAGCTATGAGCAAAAGCTAAGCGCGTTATTTTCCTTTATCTTTTTTTTTTTTTTTGCTCTGATGTTATAACTAGAACCATACATTTTAAAAGCCATCAACCTTAAGAAAACTAGGTTTCAATCCTCTTTTGATATAGAAAGAACTTGAGTGCATTACAGATGACTAGTGAGCATGATAATGATGTTGGTACATCTTCTAATCAGAATAGTGAAGAAGTTTCTGATACAGTATTTCTTGAGAACGTACCTCATATCTGTGATAGGTTTCGAGAATATATTTCTGAAAAACTCATCGTACCTTCTGGTATTATTGGTAACTTTATCCATAAATCTGAGAAGTATGTTGTCCCTCAGAGTGTTGTTCCTGAGGATGTCCCAAGACTTTATTAGCAGAGAGGAGATTATATATCTTCTTCTGTTGAGTTAAAGACACACCAAGTTCCCATGAAAAAGTGGGTAAGCTGGTGCAAAACAATGTTGAATGACTCTTTAGTGGTTAAGGTTTTGAAAGATGCTCGAATATTTCACGCTGTGAGAATATCTGATCATCTGCAGGATTTCAAGGATGTTGAAGGTCTTTTGACTTTTTCTTCGTTGGTATGAACCAACTCATTCTGTTATATGGGGTGAACTAAAAATTACTCTAGAGGATGTAGTTAGTTTGTTTCAACTTCCGATTTCTGGGTATCTCCCTGTCGAAAATTGTGCTGAAGAGAAGCGAATGATCACGGCTTTGGAGAGAAAGATAGAAGAAATCCAACAGGGTAGGGGGCGAAATGGTGAAAATTAAGTGAAGTGGATCGATCATTAGTGGAATGGTAAAACCGATATGGATGATCCCACTCTTAGTAACCCCTTGACCATTGCAGCGTTTCTGACACTCTGGTTGTTTAGAAATGTATTTAAAGACTTCCACGTTGGCAAATTGAAGCTCTCGGTTGTTCCTATAGCAGTAGCACTTGCTGGTGGTGAATGTCTCCCTCTTGGTAAATTGTTCCTCGGTTCTTTGTATTCTTATTTTAGATTCATTGGCTCGCGACATGAAAACTTCTAACGGGTTCATGAGAATTGATTCTTGCATTCATACCACGTTTCTCCAAGCATAGTTATGGGAGCACTTCCCAAAATACCCTCCTTTGTCAAAGCCTCTAAATTTGCAGGGAGCCAGAAGAAGTATTACCTCTATGAATTTAGCTGACTTGATTGACGTCCAGAGCAAGGTGAACTTCAGGCCTTGGGATTCTGAGTATGGGCATATACTGTCATCAACTACTTTTGCTGGAGAGGTTGAGATGGTTCTCTGGTTAGGTCCAAAGAAGCAGGATAATGCCTTTTCTCCTAGTCAGAATGCATTCATGAATAACTCTACTCCAGGTTATATCTGCTCTTCGCTCAGAAGGTTTCTCAGTGCAAGCTTACAACATTGATTGTGTGGCTCGCAATAACGTAAGTACTCCACTTGTACTAAAGTAGCATCTTTGAGCTCGAAAGAGCAATTTGAGACGAGTTCGTTGCGAACGAAACGTTAATCTAGAGTGTATTTTGGGGTTTAAGCATTAGCTATTCCCGGATTTGATAGATGTTACTGGAACATCGATGCGTATTCGAGGCAAGTTCAAGGAATTCAGTCGTGGAATTTATGCGACTTGATACTAGTTCGATATGGCATAAATATTGTGAGTATTGAGGAGGCTGCAAGGCCAGTTTAGAATGTTCGTAGAGAACTTGTATTCTTAATTCGCTTGTAGAATCTAAGTAGAGATAAAATATCCATGTTTTGTTATAGAGCAGGCATATGAGCATAAGTATTCGCATATCCTTTTATATTCTTGCTATTTGGCAGAGGGCAATTTTACAATTCTAGCCCTTGTCAAAAACTCATCATCTATATCGTTCAACTTCGTTCCTCCAATCCATTTATTTCCAGTTAAAATACCTCATTGAATGAACTACTTCACCATGGGGGGGGGGGTGACTTATGCCTGAACTAAGGTTGACCATTTTGGATAGATTCCATCCGCCAAATAATACCTATGAGCGTAATGATTTTCCATTGATTATAAAATTTACTTTGGGGAAAATACTATATATTAGGTCTACAGAAAAAGACGATTTGTGGAAAAATATTCATGTCATTTTGTGAACCTGGAGGACCGAAAAAAAGCGTATTGTATCCAACAATCATAAGTTGCAGCAGCTTCCAAAATAACAATTGATTCTTGTAAGAATTTCCTAAAAGGTTGGGGCCCTCCTACACCCAATGAATGTAATCAAGACTACCCAGCATGCTTGGAAAGCCCTTACCATCGTTTTGCAGTAGTATTTCTCTAACATCTTCCTGGGCTGGTTTTCGTAAAAATGTTGGACCAGAATAATTAATTAATGTTTTGTAAAACAATGAAAAATATTTTTATGCATTTTTTTTTCATATATGAATGTATTCATTGGCGGGATCCGTTGGCATGCCATAACATGTAATCTTTAGGGTTACAGTAACCTTTTGTTCATGACTATGACTTCTGATATTCCATGCATCATACTTATAATGAGATAAAGGTTGTACCTGACAAAGATGATCAATAACATTTATCACCAAGCGTGGGGCATGCAGAATCGACCCTGGAAATATTCATCATAGCATGCATAATTTTGAAGTTGTATCATAGCGGTTGTCTGTTTCCTATCCTCTTTTGACTCATAATCCAGTTGTTGCAATATCTTAATACATTTGTTGTTCTTTATTAGACCGATTGATATTCATTCTCATTTCTATATTAGAGAAATCCATTAATTATGAAAATAAAATAATTAAGTATATGGAGGAATTTATTTTAGAAATTGGTATATAATCGTGAAATTTATGTAAGAAATGTGTGATTTAGCTGAGGGTGAAGTGGGGTGTATATATGGTATGGGGATATAGTCGTTTGGGTAACGGCTATAGAAATAACAGTTAGCGGTAGAGACTGTATCGGGCGACAGACTCTTGGCCACCAATGAGTTAGACTCTTCCACTCGTCTTATAATTTACCGCTCGGAAGAAACACATACGCTAAATACCTTTTTCCATGGTGTACGAGCATATTTTCCTATCTACCTGGCTAGGAAAATTACTAATTTTGCAAATGCCCATAGAAATTGGCATAAACTAATTTAAACCTATATCAAAACCTAACCCAATTCAAATCAAGTTTTCTGCATCTAACATTAATATCTTAAAACCCTTACACCATTAAAACTCAATAATACTCGAAAACCTAGCATATATAATGCCCACCAAAACTCAGGGTTTTCTTGTGCAAAGCCAGCCAAAAGAGTTTACCGATCTTCATTATTCTCAATTAAAGAAAAATAATGAGTTAATTGACGTTTGACACTCATGTTTTGTCCAATTTTAATGTTTGGTCTAACTTTTTTTCAACTTAGGATTTGGTACCTGGACTTCGTGTTGACTCCGCTAAGTGATGACGTGTTTCGCTTTTGATTTGCTTTATTTATTTTTATGCCCCTCCAAAATAAGAATATATACTTACATCCCCAACTCTTATATTCATCTTCTTCAAATTCTAGGGTTTCTAAAAATGAATTAGAATAGGGTTAATTCGGACCAATGTGATAGATTTCTTCGATAAGCCAAATGAAGTGGTTTAGAGCAACATGGTCTCTGGAGTCTTGATGTAGCCTTTAAATGCTTTTAACCACTTAGCACCAATTGCACCTTTACATCAAACACAGTAACAAATCGATGATCAGTTTTTTATGAGAACAACGGAATTGAAACTATCACCTCGGTGTTGGGTTTAATTTCATTTATGTGATGAGAAATTATTAGTACTGGAAGAAGAAGATTTTCAAGTTTCGAAGGGTCGTAGGATTTGGGTGAGTTTTCAGGAGAGAAAACAACTATAAAAGTTAGTTGTTGTTGTTGGGCTGAATGGATGAATGACAGATTTTTTTAGTGATTTTGATTTTGTATATGATTCAAACTGTTGGGTCTCCATCCAATTCGAAATTGCAGGGATTTGAAAGATATTAAAGAAGTAGAAAAAATCTACATAATGGATCTCATATATTGCACAACACCTGTTTGACGATATTTCATGGCTCCAAAACTAAACAAACACTACCTTTCCATCCTTCCATCTTAGCACCTACAACAAACACTTCAACATCCACCAGTCCATCATTTTTCCATTTACATCCACCTTCATAGACCACCAATACACCACCAGCAGTTGCTCTCCAACCTTCACAATCATCACCAGTCTGCTCCACAACACCACTTCAGTCCATATCCATTTCCACGCCACTACTTCAGTCCATATCCATTTCCGCACCACTACTTCAGTCCATATCCAATTATCCATCTCCATAGCAGTTTCAAGTTTCCTACTCGAGCTCCTTCACAACCGCCACCATTCCACTTCATGACCATCAACAACACCCCCTGCACAAGTCCGTACTACCACAAAAGACTTAAGTATCTAATCAAACATCGAAACCATTTTGACATCGGGGCTGTACTACCACAAAAGACTTCAGTATCTAATCAAACATCGAAACCATTTTTACATGGGGGCTGAAAAAACAAATTTTCATTTTTGGGGGTTTGTTTAGAGAATAAATAATTATTTAGGGGGTGCGAACAAAATAAAGAAAGTCAGTAATTAACGATGTCATCGTTTAACAAAGTCAACACAGATCAACGTCTTTTTCAGATACCAAATCCTAAGTTGGATAAAAGTTAGACCAAACACTAAAACTGGACAAAATATGAGTATCAAACGGTTAATTAACCCAAAAATAATACTTTCTACGATGGTACTGGTGGCAGGGACTTGGACACCATTCATCTTCGCAAGAGTGGTAGAGGCAATGAGAAAATATTTGTTGTAAAACAGCTGATTTTAACAATCTCGATAACTTGTTCAACAACAACTCCACAATACCATGGTATATTAGGCAGATGAAAGAAGAGATTCATTTAATAATTAATACAATCCCGCACTCCAACCTTAAACACATCTATAGAAAAGCAAATGATGTGATTTTAATATAGTGGTAAAAAGGGTTTGATTCTCAGACTTCCGAAGATTCGATTTCTAGACCTAAATTTAATGACTAAAAATAAAGAAGATTAAAGAAAACGAGACTTTCAATTGATGGGAAGAACTAGGGTTAGGGATTCCACTATTAACCAATATTTCAAGTGATAAAATCTTGCAATTCTTGTATTCAACTTATTCTAAATATTGCCAAATTTAGGTTTTTAAAAGAATAATTATAAATCGAAAGTATGAGACATCAAAAGTGTAAAACTAAGCATGACCCATCAAAAGAAAACACAATTGTTTGAGAAATAGCTTCCTTCGTCGCCCCAGTGATGATGATTAGCTCATTGTATTGGAAAAATCCTCAAAAATATATTTCATAGCTCAAAAAGTGCTTACAATGGTGAAATAATAGTAACACAGGAGATCTGATACACTTATAGGCGTTACAGAGAAGTATTATCTGCGTTACATAAGAAAGAAAAGAAAACATGAGAAAAGAACGGACTTCAGGTGTTGTAGAAGTAAGACTGCTTCAGTGCCTGCGTTTGCGACACTATCAGACACTTCTCTAACGCCTTATGTTCTTCCTCTTTTCTTTCACCAACAGAAAACTATTTTTCCTAGATTTTTTTTTTTGTGCTTTGGCTCCCTCCCGATTGCTCTCATAACCCCTTCTATTTATACTACACCATCATCACACCCTAATAACTCCCAAATCTCGGCAATAACTTCTCCAAAATTTTCACAGATCGCAAAATACATATTATCAAGATTTATTTCTTCTTCGGTCTTTAATTCTCTGTGATTTTTCTTCCCTTCGATCTTTGAAACTCAATAAAACTTGTTGTGTTGTTTCCTTATTCACACATATTGTTTCCTTGAGATAAAAATCACACGTGATATCAAAACCGAGTAAAAATATCTTTCCCGATTTAATCTTCTTCACGAGATTTTCTTGGTTAATTATGAGTTTAAGTTGTATACGACTTCTGTACTTTAGGCAAGAATATATCTTGTAATAACTCCCTTGAAAATCTCTCCCAAACCTCGATTTAAATCTTCTCTGCTTCACGCAAAAGAGAGTGAAAATTATCCCGCCTGAATTAAATTCAAAAAGAGGTGGTTGCCATTATCAATTGTGTGGGTGCCTTTATCAATTCTTGAGGTGCCTTTATCAATTCTGGAAGCGCATTTATCAATTTTCTCGCCAACTTTCCCATAATTATTTATTCTTCAAAAACACCTACAAAGACATAAAAAAACATAAAAAGTACAAAATCGAACACTATCAAAATAGATAATCGAGCGCAATTTAGACACAAAAATGTGTTTATCAAATACCCACAAACTTGTTATTTGCTAGTCCTCGAGCAAATCTAATCTAGAAAATAAAATCCTAACTCACTTTCGCAGGAATGACTACTACATTTAGCATATGTAATAAGCCGTGAAACCCCTAGGTGTCCCTAGTGGATGAGTTTTATCTCGTGAGGGTTTACAAGAGGTATACCCACAAAACCTTTACTCCAAATTTTAGCTACTCGTGAACAATCGAGGATAGACATTAAACAAGCTATTTAGTTGGCATATTAAATTCTTCGACTATGAGAATCATTACCCTATATGAGTCCAATTGTTGTACACGAGTTTTTACTCAAGCATACTAAAATTCATATATAAGAAAACAAAGCCCTACTTAGATAGTTGTTCAACCATGAAGCTCAGAATCTATCAAAGTTCAATCACATGAAAATATTTAGAAGATGGATGTAAATATGAAGTTTGCGCATGTTGACTAAGGTGAACGGTGTTTCCCATATTTGTCTGAAGGTCAGTGCCAGGATGAATCATAATGGATTGAGATACGCTCCCACTAATATCGATTCAACTAGTATATACAAGGGTCCAATCAATCGATTTATTGAAAATAAAATAATTATAAATGTACTGAAAACATGATTGGATCAAATTTAATCCAAGCGCATGGTCCTTATCAGCATCTTACATGATAGTTCCCATGGATCCTGCGTTCCACGCTTGCTTAGGCGACGGAGACAGGGAGAACACACACATATTGCTATCAAAGTGTTAGTACTCGAGTTTTTTTATTTATTTTTTTGAATAAGAATTAAAAATGGGTCTTGATCTCAACACTCTATTTCATCCTGGCGGCGATAAAAATTCAATACTGGGCCCCACTGATGTAGTTTTTAATAGTGGTAAAATAGGTTCGATTGTCGGACTTATGAAGATTTAATTTCTAGACCTAATTTTTAATAACAGAAAATAAAGAGAATTAAAACAATTTGATTTTAAAATGGATGAAGAAAAACTAGGGCTTAAGATTCCACCATTAACCAATACTTCAGTGATAACATCTAACAATTCTTATATTCAATTTAATCTAAATATGCCAAAGATAGGTTTTTGAAAGAATAATTGTTAATCAAGAGCATGAGACATCAAGAGTTTAAAAAACAAGTATGACCCATCAGAAGAAAACACAATTATTTGAGAAAAACCATTTTTTCAATTTTAATTCAAGCAATTAATAATAAAATAATTGTAGAATAAATATAATTAAAATGAAATTACCACAATTATTGGATGAACGGCTTCTTCCGTCGCTCCAGTGATGGTGATTATCTCATTGTAATGGAAACACACTTAAAATTGACTTTCATTGCTCAAAAGGTGCTTACAATGGTGAAAAAGGAGTAACACAGAAGAACAGAGACGCTTATCAGCGTTACAAAGAAGTGTTCTCTGCGTTACAGAAGAAGGAAAAGGGAACAGAAAAGAACGACGGACACCAGGCGTTGTTGATATAAGACTGCTTCAGCAGCTGCGTCAGCGACAAAACTAACGACAGTATCAGCGGCAGTTCTTCAGCGCCTTATGTTCTTCCTCTTCTTCTTCGCAGCAGCAGGAACTATTTTTCTCCTGATTTTTCCCGGTGGCTCCCCCCTCCATTTTCTTTGCTTCTCTTTGCTTTATATAGGATTAGTAAACCCTAGTAACTCATGTGAACCGATAAGGACTCCAAAACAAAACCAAAACCAACTCTAAATCTTGTTTTATCCGAATCCAGGGAGGTTTTCTTTTCCGGCTGCCAACTTGATTTTTCATCCATTTTTCCGGCGTGAAACTCTTGTAAATGATGCGTGCAGACCTAAGTTGATTAATTCTTCACATATCCAACTCGAACAACCCTTTAAATCCCTTGAAAATATGACCAGACACAAATCATGATATCTTTACGTGTGAAGCATGTGTTACCGCTGAATTCGGATTTGAATTCAGAAGGGAGGGTGCCTTTAACAACTGTCTGGGTGCCTTTAGTAATTTGGTGGGTGCCTTTAGCACTTTTTGAGCCGATTTTTCCACAAATATTTATTTATTGAAAATACCTAGAAAGACATAAAAACCCATAATAAGTACAAAATCGAACACTATCAAAATAGATAATCGAGCACAATTTAGACACAAAAATGTGTCTATCAAATACCCCCAAACTTACTATTTGCTAGTCCTCGAGCAAATCTAATCTAGAAAATAAAATCCTAGCTCACTTTCGCAGGAATCACGACTACATTTAGCATATGTAATAATCTTTTAGACCCCTAGGTGTCCCTAGTGGACGAGTTTTGTCTCGTGAGGGTTTACAAGAGGTATACCCACAAAACTTTTACTCCAAATTTTAGCGACTCGTGAACGATTAAGGATAGAAACTAAACAAGCTATTTAGTTGACTTACTAAATTCTTCGTCTATGGGAATCATTACCATATATGAGTCCAATTGATGTACGCGAGTGTTTACTCAAGCATATTAAATTTCATATATAAGACAACAGAGCTCTACTCAGAAAATCGTTCAACCACAAGACTCAGAATCTATCACATTTCAATCACATGAAAAGATTTAGAGGATGGACATGGAAAATATGAAGGTTGCACGTGTTGACTAAGGTGAACGATGTTTCTCATATCTGTCTGAAGGTCAGTGCCAGGATGAAACCTAATGAATTGAGATACGCACCCACTGGTCTTAAATCTAATACTAATATTGATTCAACTGGTATATACACGGGTTCCAGCGATCGGATTATTGAAAATAAAACAATAAATGTATTTATATCATGATTGGATCACATTGAATCCAAGCGCATGGTTCTTATCAGCATCTTACATGATAGTTCCCATGGATCCTGCGTTCCACGCTTGCTTAGTCGACCAAGACAGGGAGAATACACACATATTGCTATCAAAGTGTCAATATTCTATTTCTTTTTTTTCTTTAATCTTTTAAAAAAAAATAAATTAAAATACAATAATGGGGCTTGATCTCAAAACACTCTATTTCATCCTGAAGACG
Organism: Papaver californicum; assembly: GCA_023531435.1. Classification (NCBI taxonomy): domain Eukaryota; kingdom Viridiplantae; phylum Streptophyta; class Magnoliopsida; order Ranunculales; family Papaveraceae; genus Papaver; species Papaver californicum. The sequence continues at coordinate 3,472,841 of JAJJMC010014297.1, read as the reverse complement.
ATAACAATTTGATATTGGGCCCCACCAAATCACTTAGAGAAACACAAAATTACAAAAGTAAAAACAGAAAGTGATATGGTCGAGATAGACTCCGAGATGTGGTGACGAATATCATGCTATTTCTAACACCTGAACTCTGTCCTTTTATGAATAGACCATTTAACTGGGCACACCAATTCCTATAGAAAAAGAGTTAAGTTTCTATACATAGAATGGTTAGTGTCACCCTGAAGTGTTCACAAGCTTCTAAATTTTGGAGTTTTTATTATTGCACTAAATTTTTTCTCCCTTACCCCCAAACTTAAATCAAACAGTGTCCTCAATGTTTCAAATTAAAAAGCAGTACCAATAGATAAGTAAAAAGAACAAAGAGGTAAATCAGAAAGATAGTACCTGAGTTAAGCGTAGCAATCCTTATATGGAGAATAAAATAAAAAGATAACAACCTAAAAAAATATACTAATATACAAAAAAAAAACCTGATATTCAATCAGAGTAAGCAGGGTCCTCCAGAGGGACCTCCTCAATATCACCTGTAGGAAAAGGCTCTAAAAATGGTTTCAATCTCTGACCGTTAACCTTGAAAGGATTTCTACCATCTTGAGTCTCAATCTCAATGAGGAAAGATAGTGCGAACAACAAAAGGACCGGTCCACCGAGAGCGTAACTTCCCGGGGAATAGATGCAAACGAGTATCATACAGAATAACTTTTTGACCTGGAGAAAATGACTTTCTTAAAATATTTCTATCATGCACAAGTTTCATTTTGTTCTTATACTCCCTAGCACTATCATATGCATCTTTCCGAATCTCTTCCAACTCATTGAGCTGGAGCTTCCTGTGAGCTCCTGCTTTGTCAAGTGAAAAATTAAACTGCTTTACAACCCAATATGCTCTATGTTCTAACTCAACGGGCAGGTGACATGCCTTGCCAAAAACTAAAAAGGGTGACATTACAATGGGGGTCTTAAACGCGGTACGGTAATCCCATAAGGCATCAGTAAGCCTCAACGACCAGTCTTTCCTATTAGGATTAACTGTTTTCTCTAGAATACGTTTTATCTCCCTGTTGGAAACCTCTACTTGACCACCAGTCTGTGGGTAATATGGCGTAGCTACTTTGTGGGTAATACCATATTTCTTCATTAAAAGCTTAAACGGTCGATTACAAAAGTGTGACCCTCCATCACTAATTATAGCTCGCGGTGTACCAAAACGTGCAAATATATTATCATTCAAAAACTGGACCACAACCTTGTGGTCGTTTGTTTTACACGCAACCGCCTCCACCCACTTAGACACATAGTCTACGACGACAAGGATGTAAAAATAACCAAAAGAATTAGGAAAAGGACCCATAAAATCAATGCCGCACACATCAAAGACCTCAATAACTAAAATAGGGTTCAAAGGCATCATATTTCTACGAGAAATGGTTCCTAACTTCTGGCATCGCTCACAAGCAACACAATAACTGTGGGAGTCTTTAAACAATGACGGCCAATAGAATCCACACTGCAATATATTAGCAGCAGTCTTCTTAGCACTAAAGTGACCTCCACAAGCATGATCATGACAAAAGGAAATAATACTGGACTGGTCACTCTCAGGTATACATCTCCTAATAATCTGGTCTGGACAATACTTAAACAAATAAGGATCGTCCCAAAAAGAAATGTTTCATCTCGGCTAAAAACCTAGAACGATCTTGTTTACCCCAGTTTTGAAGCATTCGACCAGTAACAAAATAATTCACTATATTTGAGAATCAAGGTGATTGGGAAACAAGGAGTAGTTGTTCATCAGGAAAACTATCTCTCACATGAGAAGAATCATCAGGGGACTCCACAACGAGTCTAGACAAGTGGTCTGCTAGTACATTTTCTGCACCCTTTTTGTCTCTAATTTCAAGAGAGAATTCTTGTAGCAAAAGGATCCATCTAATCAATATAGGTTTAGCATCCTTCTTAGACAGAAGGTACTTCAAAGCAGCATGATCAGTAAAGACTATAACCTTAGAACCTAAGAGATAGGATCTAAACTTGTTTAAGGCAAAAGCAATGGATAATAGTTCATTCTCTATGGTGGTGTAGTTCAGTTGGGCATCATTCAAAGTTTTGCTAGCATAGTAAATCACATGAAGTAATTTGTTTTCTCACTTACCTAATACGACACCAATAGCATAATCAGAAGCATCACACATTATCTCGAAGGGTAGGTTCCAGTTAGGAGCCTGAACTATGGGGGCGATAGTGAGTAAAGTATTAAGCTTCTCGAAAGCATCTAAACAAGCATCATCAAAGACAAACTTAACATCTTTTGCAAGCAAATTGCAAAGAGGTCTAGAAATCAAGCTAAAATCCTTAATGAATCGACGATAAAAGCCTGCGTGCCCTAAGAATGACCTAACATCTCATACAGTTTTGGGAACCTGTAAAGTCTTAATAAGGTCAAATTTGGTTTGTCTACCTCTATACCCTTAGAAGATACGATATGCCCTTAAAAAATTCCTGATCGAACCATGAAATGGCATTTTTCCCAATTAAGCACAAAATTCTTTTCCTTACACCTAGTCAACACTAATGTCAAATGATGCAAGTACTCATCGAAAGATGACCCAAATACTGAAAAATCATCCATAAAGATCTCTAAAAACCGTTCTACCATGTCAGAAAATATGCTCACAACGCTGAAAAGTAGCGGGTACATTACACAACCCGAAAGGCATGGTATATACGCAAAGGTACCAAAGGGACAGGTAAAAGAAGTTTTCTCTTGGTCTTCTGGGGCAATAACAATCTGATTATAACCAGAAAAACCATCTAGAAAGCAATAGTGGCTATGTCCAGCTAATTTCTCTAGCATTTGGTCGATGAAAGGAAGGGGAAAGTGATCCTTCCTTGTGACCTTGTTCAATTTTCTATATTCAATACAAACACGCCATCCAGTGGTCACTCGGGTTGGGATTAACTCATTGTTATCATCCTAGACTACAGTGATACCTGATTTCTTGGGAACAACCTGAACGGGGATGACCCACTTTCTGTCTGAGATAGGGTAGATAATACTCGCATATAACAACTTAAGTACCTCAGTTCGAACTACTTCTTTCATGTTAGGGTTAAGTCGACGTTGCATCTCCCTAGATGGTTTTGTATCATCCTCTAAATGAATCTGATGCATACAAAAAGTAGGACTTATTCCCTTAATGTCTGTTATGGTCCACCCTAAAGCTTCCTTATTATCTTGAAGCACGGTCACTAGCCTAATTTCCTGGTTACTATCCAAGTCGGATGCTACAATCACAGGCAAAGTCTCATATGGGCCTAAATACACATATTTCAGAGTATCTGGTAGTTGTTTAAGGTCCAACTTAGAAGGCTCGTATAAATAAGGAATTAAGGTAGACTTAGAAACTGGTAGTGGTTCAAACTTAGGTTTCCATCCATTACTAGTGTCTATCAAAGGGGTTGAAGCTAACAAAGCATTCACCTCATTAATCACACTATCGTTATCAAAATCAAACCCAAAGTGGGCTAGATATTTCTCTAATGGATCTTCTAACAAAGTGTTTGGTAATGACTCCTGAACTAATGTTCCTATCATATTCACCTCTTTAATGCACGTGTCATCTAACTCAGGTGGTTGCTTACTAATATTGAAAATATTCATCTCAATAGTCATATTACCAAAGATAAGTTTATAATACCATTTCGACAGTTAATGATAGCATTAGATGTAGCTAAAAACGGGTGACCTAATATCACAGGTATCTGATTCTCTGGGTCAGGGACATGTTGGGTATCAAGGACAACAAAATCTACTGGATAAATAAACTTATCGACCTCAATAAGAACATCCTCTATGACACCACGAAGAATTTTCACAGACCTATCAGCTAACTGCAGGATTATCTGAGTAGGTTTCAAATCACCAAGTCCTAGCTGGAGGTACACATGGTACGGTAGTAAGTTCACACTGGCTCCTAAGTCAAGTAACGCTTTCTCAACACGGTAGTTACCTATTGTGCAAGAAATGGTTGGGGAACCTGGGTCTTTGTACTTAGGATTTGTATTTTTCTGGTAATTGAACTCACATGACTAGCTAAAAGGCTTTCTTTTGTACATTAAGCTTTCGCTTTCGTGTATACATGTCCTTAAGGAACTTGGCATAAGTAGGAATCTGCCTAATTGCATCTAATAATGGAAGGTTGATCGTGACTTGCATAAAAACCTCCAATATGTAATTATAGTTGGAATCCTTCTTTGTTGGTGTGGGAACGGGGCTCTAGGCACAAAATCTGGCTTATGAGGAGCTACATCAAGCTCTTTAGAGACTTCGCCAGTCTCAACAGCTACTGGCTCAGAAGGGTGAACTACAGTATGTTCACTATCAGGCATGGCTACCTTGTTATTTACCACTTTACCATTCCTAAGGGTTCTAATTGAATTCACATGGTTTGAGCATCTCTCATCAGAAGATAACACATGAACTCCTCTAGGGTTGGGTTGTGGTTAACTAAGGAACTTTCCTTTTTCTCTCAACGATTCATTCAACTGACTAAACTGGGTTCGTAAATCGTAATAGCCTGAGAGTTACCCTGGATCATCTTTTTATTGTCTTCTAAATTTTGTTCAAAAGATTGATGAAACTTAACAGTGTGATTAGTTAACGAGGTAACAGACTCTGCTAAACTCATGACCGTCTTTTCTAACGGACTCTGAAATTGTGTTGGTCCAGAAGGATTCTTAGTATAACCAAAACCTGAGGGAACCTGAGGGTTACTAGACTGACCTTGATTTTGTCCCTTAGACCAAGAAAGGTTTGGATGGTTTCCCCAACCAGGGTTATAGGTTTCTGAATATGGATCAAACTTATGACGGTTATCATATCTAATGTTATTGTAAAGAGCATGGGCTTGCTCTTCAACAGTCTGTCCTTCCCAACATGACTTGGAATCTATTCCACAACTAGATTGACTCAATTCTAAGGCTTCTAACCTTTTTTCTATAGCTGCAATTTTGGCATCTGATTCAAGAATTCCATCTACCCTATTGACATTACCTTTGTTTAGTAAAAAAGTTCTCTGGGGTTCCTTACTACATTCCCATTGCTGGATCTTTTCGGCAATTTCATTCAAAAATATCATTGCCTCATCAACAGTTTCACTATCAAAACTCCATGTACAAAATGACTCGAAAATGGTAGTTGTTGGGTAATATAACCCTTCATAAAGGATCTGGACTAGTTTAACTTTTTTCTAAACCGTGATGGGGCATTGTATCAATAAATCGTTGAATCTTTCCAAATATCTATACAAAGATTCTACCTTTTGCTGCACAAATGTGTAAATCTCGTGCATCATAGATGATGTTTTGTGCCTAGAGAAAAATTTAGATATAAATATAGCGGTAAGCTCTTCATATGTTTCGATGGATTCAGATGGCAAACTATATAACCAATTTTTGTCCTTGTCTCTCAGGGAAAAAGGAAACAACCTAAGTTTTAAAGCTTCATCAGACATGTTAGAATTCTTAGGGTACTACATATTTCTTCAAATTCCCTAATATGAAAGTAGGGGTTTTCATTTCCTTTTCCTAACAAAATTAGGAGCATCTGTATGGTCCAAGATTTTAACTCATAGTTTGCTTTAGTTTCAGCTAACTTAATACATGATGGACGAGAAGTCCAAATAGGTTTCAACAAATCTTTCAAGGTTGCCATTTCTGGCAGAACTGGAAAACTAGGAATAACTTCTACACTAAGAGACAAATTATCAAAACTAAAGTTTCCAAAAACCGGGCTCTCAAAAGAAGGGTTCCTAAATTCTTAATTTCAAAAACAGAGTTTTTATTCTCGTCACTGATCAAACAACCAATAAAATCTCTTCTCCAGGCACGCTGATTTCAACAATCTCGATAACTTGTTCAACAACAACTCCAAAATACCATGGTATATTAGGCAGATGAAAGAAGAAATTCATTTAATTATTAATACAATCCCGCACTCCAACCTTAAACACATCTATAGAAAAGCAAATGATGTGATTTTAATATAGTGGTAAAAAGGGTTTAATTCTCAGACTTCTGAAGATTCGATTTCTATACCTAATTTTAATGACTAAAAATAAAGAAGATTAAAGAAAACTTGATTTTAAATTGATGGGAAGAACTAGGGTTAGGGATTCCACTATTAACCAATATTTCAAGTGATAAAATCTTACAATTCTTGTATTCAACGTATTCTAAATATTACCAAAGTTAGGTTTTTAAAGAATAATTGTAAATCGAAAGTATGAGACATCAAAAGTTTAAAACTAAGCATGACCCATCAAAAGAAAACAAAATTATTTGAGAAAAACCATTTTTTCCAATTTAATTCAAAGCAGTTAATAATAAAAGAATTTTAAGAAAAATAGATAAAATAGAAGTTACCACTTAATTATTGGACAAATAGCTTCCTCCGTCGCCCCAGTGATGATGATTAGCTCATTGTATTGGAAAAACCCTCAAAAATATATTTCATAGCTCAAAAAGTGCTTACAATGGTGAAATAATAGTAACACAGGAGATCTGATACGCATATAAGCGTTACAGAGAAGTGTTTTCTGCGTTACAGAAGAAAGAAAAGAAAACAGTAGAAAAGAACGGACTTCAGGTGCTGTGAAAGTAAGACTGCTTCAGTGCCTGCGTCAGCGACACTTCCCTGACGCCTTATGTTCTTCCTCTTCTCTTTCACCAGCAGAAACTATTTTTCCTGGAAAAAAAATTTCAGTGCTCTGGCTCCCTCCTGATTGCTCTCATAACCCCTTCTATTTATACTACACCATCATCACACCCTAATAACTCCCAAATCTCGGCAATAACTTCTCCAAAATTTTCACATATCGTAAAATACATATTATCGATATTTTTTTCTTCCTCGGTCTTTAATTCTCTGTGATTTTTCTTCCCTTCGGTCTTTGAAACTCAATCAAACTTGTTGTGTTGTTTCCTTATTCACGGATATTGTTTCCTTGAGATAAAAATCACACGTGATATCAAAACCGAGTAAAAATATCTTTCCCGATTTAATCTTCTTCACGAGATTTTCTTGGTTAGTTTTGATGAGTTTAAGTTGTATACAACTTCTCTACTTTAGGCAAGAGTATATCTTGTAATAACTCCCTTGAAAATCTCTCCAAAACCTCGATCTGAATCTTCTCTACTTCACGCAAAAGAGAGTGAAAATTGTCCCGCCTAAATTAAATTCAAAAGGAGGTGGGTGCCCATTATCAATTGTGTGGGTGGCTTTATCAATTCTTGAGGTGCCTTTATCAATTCTGGAGGCGCATTTATCAATTTTCTCGCCAACTTTCCCATAATTATTTATTCTTCAAAAACACCTATAAAGTCGTAAAAAAAACATAAAAAGTACAAAATCGAATACTATCAAAATAGATAATCGAGCGCAATTTAGACACAAAAATGTGTCTATCAGCAAACCAGACAACTAATAGATTGGAGAATCATGCAGTAGAAAAACAACAACACTAACTGATGGAGACTACGAGTACTTTTATTTGGGGTTATATTTGTTCTCAGTTCCTTGGCAATGTTCCTATCTATAAATAAATTGCATATTTTATAAAAACAAAAAAAGTCTTCTACATCTTTTAAAACCTAACTGATTTTAAAATATCTTCCCTCTTTATTTTTTCATACAAAATCATCATCATTGATACTTCACCAATGGTTGTCTATTCTAGAAATAATTCATCTTGATTGTTCTATTTAACAATGGCTCGATGTAAACAAAAAACTAGGCGCATAGATGATTCAAATTTTGTGCAAAGATTACTTGAAACATATATGTTCCTCGAAATATGGTTCATCAATATACAGAAGAATAAGAAAACAAAAAGAAGATATGGTTTTTTGACTGAACCGATACTTCAACTCCCCAACAACAGCAAGACCTAACCCTCATGCAATTTAGAAAATATTCTTTAAAAATCCGTTTCTTTTTTTAGTTATCAAATTGATTAAATAATTCAAAAACGATAAAATTGTTTGTTCATTTCAAATTAAGATTCACAATCGGCTAGGCTAGATCGATTATTTTTTACTAGTCGACCGTGGTTGTGTTCTTCATTTTGAAGAAAGCATTCAAAATCAGAATGGTAATTAGGTTAAACTTTTATGATTGTTACTATATTCTTAATTTTGAAGAACACCATCCATAATTGTCCAAATTTAACTTAAAGAGCTTGCATGGTATTCCTTTTATGTAAAAAATAGTAAGGTTTAATCTATCTTGCCTAGTTTGGGTTATAATAAATTTCAAAAATAAAATCAAATTTTAACATGCATAATCGACTATGTTTATAATCATAACCTAGACGATTTCACTACTTCAAATATTTCAAAATTAGTGTAGTTATGAAATCAACTAGGTTCCTATTATCAGCTCAACCGATCACTTTGAATCTGATACATCAACTCCCTAACAACAACAAGTCCTAACCCTCATGCAAAGTAGTTCTCAAGTCCATTTAATTTTTTTTTGTTATCTGATTGATTAAATAAGTTAGAATCGAAAAAATTATTTGTGCATTTCAAATTCAGATTAACAATTGGCTAGATCGATTGTGTTACTAACCGATTGTGGTTGTGTTCTTCATTTTTAAAGAACACCATTCACATTCGACAAGGTATTCAAGTTAAACCTTGTTGTTTGTTACCATAATCTTAGTGTTGAAGAACACCATCCACAATCGTCTAAGTTCAATCAAAACACCTTGCATGGTGTTCCCTATATGTGAAAAACCGGCAAGGTTTATATTTAAGGACCTTACCGGTTTTGGGTTATAATCAATTTCAAAGAAAAAAATTAAACATGCATAATCGGCTAAGTTTATAATACTAACCTAGATGATTCCCCTACTTCGCACATTTAAAAAAATATGTGCAATTATGAAATCAACTAGGTTCTTATTCTCAACTTAACCTATTAACACTCTGGAATGCTAAAATCTTTAAAATCGTCTAGGTCGATAACAAAAGCCAAGCCGATTGTAAATGTACATTTACTTATAGGTCATAAATTGACTAGGTTATTAACCAAAAACCAACTAATGGTAAGTGGTCATTCTTTTACCAATATGTGTAATTGGACAGGGTAATAACTAAATCTTAGTCGATCTTAAGTACTTTAAAAATGAATTTTATTTTTTATTCGATTATTCTGCTTTTAATTAACTATAATCATTATCTTATATTTTGTGAACAGACGCAGAGGTAAGCAAGTAATTAATTCAATAAACACCTCATACTTTTACCTTCGCCGCGGAAAATATAGGGGTTAACTGGAAAAGGCCAAGGGGTTAGGATTGATGAGGGTTAAACTTAAGAAATTCCAGTCAAAGCTGAACCTGAAAAATATGAATATGAGTTGCAAGGAAATATTGAAGTAAAGCAGGATGCTGCATACCTTATGAAATCTGATGATGCCCCAATTGACCTGCTTCCAGAGGGAAGCACGTTTCTAAAGAAGGCGACTTGTTTTCGATACCTAGAAATGGTGTTTCTCACGGGTTACTTATTATATGTAGAAGAAATATGTTATTTTCCTATAAATACTTGTGGACTGGTAAAGTATTTTTGATGAGGAAGATAATTTAACCCTTAGTTACAGTTTATGATCGTGAGAGATAGATATTTGATATACACGTAGAGGAATAAAAGATAGAGGTGGGAACATGAAATCATCTCACCCTCGTATAAAGCAAGATGTAAATGAACAATGAGGATTAAAGGAAACATTAAGAAAATTTAATGAAGGGTCCGAGTAGTCAACTAGTGGAAGACCAAGTAGTTAAGGATGTGTCAAGAAGGGATTGACATATCAGGTTGGATGAACAGTACAATCGGGACCGAGTCCGAGATCGATTAAAGTGTTACTCGATAACCGTGACATCCGAAATCATCAGTTGGGCTATAAAAATAGGTCATAGTCCATGTTCAGGATAAGGTTTTACAAGTGAGAGAAATATCATAAATGCGAAGTTAAATTATCTAACATTAAATAGAATAGAGATATTAATAGTTGTATTCAACCAATTTTATAAGAGAGAGAAAGATCAACTTGTATAACCTCATAAAAAGTATTACTATCCCGTGAATGTAGGTTTACTTAACAACCGAACCACGTATATCTTTGTGTATCACTTACCTTTTACATTGTTTGCTTGATCTTGCATGTTTTAATATATAGTTCATAAATTCTTTACATTATATCATATTTATGTGGTTATATTAACGAGTAATGGGTTGTGGGATTTTACGCAACTACAATGATATTATTTATTATTCTTCTGGCTCGTTTATACGCATATTTTCATATGTGGTTGTTTATTGATTTGTTTTGGAGAATTATAAGAATGTGATTCGTCTTTAAAACATCAGCTGTTTCATTCCAGAATGATAGATTAGCCATTGAGTCTGGAACTTGATAAGGTGATATATTCCAAATTGTACACACTTCTAGGTTATTGATTGTTATTCAAAATTGACATGAGTCTTATGATGGTACAACTGTATCCTTATTTTTAAAAAGAGTAAAAAAAAAACAGATATTTGTCATCTCTCGTTTGGCTAGATGAAAGTGACTCCTAATGATGTCAGGTAAATTTTAGGCCTTGAGGTGCTAGGTAAATATGTAAAGGAAGATAATGTGTAGGAGTTAGATTGGGACAAATTTCTTATTTTGAATGAAGAAATGCTTGGTTGGGATGAACATAGTGTAAATTACGAGTTTGAGTTGTTGCAAGAATATTGATATTAACATGGATCTCACTCCCCCGTTAATGAAAGAAGAGTTAGAGTTGGCCAAGGGCATGAGCGCTTAAGACAATTCAAACTAGTATTTTTGAAGGCAGTGGCGGAAACATGAACTAAACTTGAGGGGGCTAAAAATGTATAAACATGTGATTTAAGTGGACTAAATTTAAAATATCAGGTGAACTAATAAAAAAATATAGGATAAAAATAAAGGTTTTTAGATAGTTATGATGATTTTAAAGGGAGCTAGAGCCAGTGTTAGTTAATCCTTGATTCCGCCCCTGTTTGAAGGATCACTTTTTGGGGACAAGGAAACTCGCACATGTGGACAAGAAGCGATTTCGTTATACCGTCGCTGCATACTTTTTACAGGTACAACTGCATACTAGTCTACCTAGTCTACCTTTAGGCATTCTCTAAATCTCTGCAGTAAAATCTAAAAAGAAATAATAAAAACAATTGAGATATCCTTCCATTTGCAATATGCTGGTCTCTTTGGAAGTAATGCAACAACCACATCTTTGGAGGGAGGGGCAAAAATGTTCTTGAAATTCTTTATGTAGTTAAATCCACCAAAATGCTTTGGTTATAATTTAGGCACATTTTGAACAAAATTTTAGTGGAAACCTTTCTTCTTCTTTTTTATAGAAAAAAATGGATCTGCCAGGGCAAAACTCAAACCATACAAATTTTGCCTGCAGGGCTAAAAATAGCATCATGCAAGGCTTCGATTTCTTCAGTAGCATAACTGGCATTGTTTATAAGGTTAACAAAAAAGGGAGATTGGAATGAATACAACAGATTTGGGCCCTCCCATCTTAAACTATCTCTAATGTTACTTTTAGCCACCAGGCTAACAAGGTTGTGAGCAAAATAATTTTGGTTACGTTGAACCCTGGTAAGATTTCCCAAGAAAAAAGTGACTTCTTCAAAGATTCCTCCATTCATTTGGTGGTACCCCATATTAAATCTACCCTGGACTTTCTTCTTGTACAAGTCTTTAATCTTCTCCAGAGTTGCATCATCTTCAGCTGTGAAATCAATATTTGTTTATGTAACTCTTTAGACCAAGAAACATCTAGGGAAGCTCCTCTTCTAGCCTGGTTTCTGTGACTTCCACGGATAGCAAAGGTTCTTGATCCATGATGCATTCACCTGAGAAGGACATGGTACATAAAACTAAGTTAGTCTAAGAAATGCTTTGATTAAAAACATTACCTTCTAAACTGGCAGAGCTTTCCACAAGGTTAATGCTAATAATTGTGCCAAACTTCTACTTGCGGTGATTTATCATTCTTCCCCTGATGCCTTGATTATTCTATTGGTAAAAAGGGTGTTGATAATGAGGTTCTGGTTATGATGACTCTATAAAAATTTCCCAGATGTTGCTTGATATTATTAGCAATAGAAACTGCAGAATGAGAGATTTCTCTAAATAGATATCCAGGTTTTGAAACCATTCCCAGCAGAGAATCAAGAGTTAAGTCATTCATGAAAACTTGAAAGACCTTGAAAGATATAACGATCTCCCCCAAGCATTTGGGCCCAAACATCATAAGAATAGGGACATAACATAAGAGTATGAGTGATGTCTTCAGCTGCATTTTTGCACCTGCTACAGATGGGATCAATACAGTGAAGAATGTTAGCTATTTTAGCATTAGCGGGAAGGATACGCTGAGCGCATTTGCAAATAAACAATTGAATAGAAGAAGTATCAATTTTCCAAATCTGATTCCGACTTTATTTGGAGTATCATCCTTGTATTTATCATTACCAGGAAGGATACCCTTAACATAAGAGTCACCTTTGTCATTTAGGCTCCAGATTAAAGAATCTTCCTTAAGAATATTTAAGGTAGTGGCACAGATAGCATTTTGATCCTCAAGGGAGAACCAGAGAGAAGTGATCCTAATATCTCAATCTCCCTCATTGTTGATAAGTTGACTAACATAATTGAGATCAGCAGGACCACGGGTCAGGTTTTTCCAAAACATTGTCCTTGCCTTCTATCCACCTATCATCCCATATCTGAATTTTTTGACCATTGCCTACCTTCCACTTATAAATTTTTTATATATTTTTCACTACATCAAGAATGCCTTTCCAAAAATAAGAGTCAGTCTTCTTAGGAATAGTATTCATTCTTATGACATCCTGGTCACTATAATATATATCTTTCATTATTGAAGATAAGAGAGAGTCTGGCTCCTTGATAAGTCTCCACCCAATTTTAGTTATCATAGCTTTATTGAAGAAATCTAAGTTTCTGAAACCCAATCCACCAAGCTCTTTTGGTTTACAGACAGAGTCCCAAGCAATGTAGTGAAGCCCTTTTGGTTTCTTAGGTTCCTTATTCCAAAAAAAAATATTTGTATCATATCCAGGTCTTTGCAAGTCTGTTTGGGAAGTTTGAAGCAGTTCATCTGATAAGTACAAGAAGAGGAAGTAACATTAGCAATCATAGTAGCTCTGCCAGCTGGAATGAGATATTTACTTTTCCAACCTGCAAGCTTAAATTTGAGACTGTCAATGCAAGGTTGGAAAGCTTGAATTTTACTTTTGTTGGTAAATTATCTTTGGTGTTGATCATTTGGACTCCAATAGAAGAGCTTATACTTTCGGCTAAAGCAGGACATGTATTATTACTAAAGAAGATTCCATATTTAGAGAAATTTATCATCTGACCAGAAGTAGAGCTGAATTGGCTAAAAATATCCATCGGGTTCTTACTTTCTTCTAAGCACTACAAGAAAAATGCCTATTAACAACAGTGAGAAACCGTTCTCGAATTGGTACGGTAACGTTTTTCCATACTTTCTTCCTAGCACTATAAGAAAAATGCCCATTAATAACAGTGAGAAACCGTTGTCGAACGGTACGATAACGTTTTTCCATACGGTGTTTTTACGAGGTGGTGTTAAAAGTTCCATCGCTTCCACAATAGTTATTCCCCATTGCAAACAACATTGTCATACATGACCTTATAACAACAGTTATTTTCCATTGGTGAGGTACTAAACTACAACAATTTTTTTCCCATTGTTATTATTTGAAAAAGTAAATCATAATCCAATAACATCAAGGATAAACCGTTGTCAATCAATCGATGAAAATGTTTATTGATATATGTCGCTAACCCCATGACAACTTCAGTAATTGATATATGTTGGTAACTCCGTGACAACTTCGGTAAACGTTGTTGAATGCTGACTTAACAACATTGTCAAAACGTTGTTGAAATATTGTTAGATTTCAAAAAAAAATTCGATATTTCATGTACAAGAATATTAAAATTAATACAGAAATATAAATTTTCAACTTAATTCATTTATTTATATAATAAACCAATATCCAATAATACAAACTACAAAGAGCAGTAAACCAATATCCCCTAATACAAACTGCAAAGATCAATAAACCAATATCCCATAATACAAACTACAAAGATCATAATGCCAAACAATAATAGACCTATTTTGTGCTTAATCCACTCCATGCCAAGACCCAACTAATGTATCCCATAATAGACCCAACTTAATTCAGCTTTGCATGGAGGGTAGTTTCATGAATATTACAATATTCTCTTGTACCTGAAACTTGAACATCAAAATCCATCACATATCTAGTATTCACTGATACAAACATTTAAAGCCATTTGATTAAGTACTTGTTAAGACCAATTAACTTTCCTCGTTAGACTAGTTTGAATTTTTGATTATATATAACTAAAAATGTAGAAACAGAACTCTCCACTCTTAATTTTTAAGGTCATGAAAGAAAAAAAAACCTGAATGACATAGGCATGCTTAGGAGCTCTTGTGCTCTCTATTGACTAGTTTGTCCAGTGACCATATAACTAAACATAGACACTTGAGTACATAAAACACACACACCGTTGTTAGTCAACCAACAAAGTATAATTTACTTGATATAACCAGTATGAAAACGAAAATCATACCAAATAATCCAACTTATGTTAGAAATTGCCTAATTCACTTTAGTAGCGGTTGTTAAGCAATTTACCCGCAGATGACCAACACAAACAACACCTGATGTCCATGACATCTATTGATATACACTAACTGCAAGCAGGAATGCAAAGTTAAAAACCAGTTAGACATAATTTCCTCTGCAGTATTGGGCTTTGGCTGTATTTATCATTCACTTCTCGAACCCGGGACTCTTCCATTCTTCGGTTATGTATGGAAAGATAAAAATAAAATGACCACAATTTTGGAGATTTCCATTGTAAAAAGAGAAGAAATGCAAACTGTGTTTACCGCAGATTCTTCAAATCTTTATAAAATGAATGACCATGGAAATTGAAGTCTTAAATGAAGTATACCTGTAAACCAGAAGAGGTATTAATTATTCATGCCTTGACATTTGATAACTGAACCGACAATGGAGATTGTAGGTATCTCTAAATCAAGCTCCTCGTAATCCAGTATGCTGCAAAGTCATGTATGGTAGACAACAACGGTCAACAACCTGGACAAAAAAGTTTCATAAAACTACTAGTCTACTTGTTAAAAACAGTCCATTTACCGACTCGTACAAGACGAGCATGGAATGTGAAGTAAACATCATATCGGTTCAAACAATTCACTGTGTTATCATCTACACAAACATATATCTTCTTTGTAAGTGACTATCACATAAACTTTGAACACAATTAGAGAATTATTTGTAAGTGACTATCACATAAACTTTGAGCACAATTAAAGACTTTCCATACAAAACCAGTATCAACTGGGATTAGCTCAGATGGTTACAGAGCTGACACTCAACTTGAGGTCAGCATATCAAGTTTGCACGCTGATTTTTTTTGAAACGTAAATACTGTCAAAAATGCAAAGGTGGATTCTACTCACATGGGGGCTAATAACTGGGTTTGTGAGAGTACTTATGATATAAAAACATCAAGTGTAACATCGTATTGGTCAACAAATTAACTTTTTTCTCTTGTTTCTTGACTCATGACAATTGAACAAACTAAAGGGAAAAAAAACTCTGTAATATTCACTCACATATGTTGAGTAGTTACAAGCTGAAGTGAAAAGATTATATGTAGAATATGACATAAATCCATCAGATCAAATGGATTACGCTTTTGAATTGATCCATGACAAATTCTAAGGCAGGGTTTCCTAACTACAATCAAACAAACACAATTCATCTTAGAATAAAAATTATCATCCCAAATGCACATAATTTCACTACTTACTGCAATTCCTTTAATATTGAACAACTTCTCCAGCCTTCTTGTTGAATTGAATCACGAGTTCCACTAGTTGTGGATGTAATAGCCTGCTACAATGATAGTTTCACAAATTTAAATTATCTCCATTGATGGTGAGATTGAGAGCAAAAAACTATATTTTTAGCAAGAAATTTGTAGGTAAACCTGTATAACTTTCTCCGAACAAATCCCCATGCTTGTATTGCAGAAACTTGAGAGTCAAACATTATAGAAACACAAGATTGTCTCTAGCTTCAACACCCCAAAACCAAAAAAACCCAAAGTCAATTTTAAAATTTTGATAATAACCCATTTTCAATAACATGAAGAAGACTGCAAATTACCAATTATGTTATCATCATCACCTGAAGTAGTCTCAGTAGTATAAGAAACCCAACTCCAGCTATACCCATTTCTCAGTAGCACATTTCCATTAGGTCTAAAATGCTAGTTCTCAGAGAATGCTCAACCTTCAACAGAAGAACAACCAGGACCTACACACAAAAAAAACACAAGAACCATAGGAGAATCATAATCAAAAAGAGAAGCAGTTTTGATTGTGTAAAAGAGAGAAAGATGATTTAAATCACTACCTATTGTATACCTCGTCATTTTCCATAAATCTTACAGAAAAGCATCAATTTCCTACAACAGAAAATCCGAATTAAGTCATAAAAACATAACCCATCCCTATAACATGGCAATTAACGATATTCAGAACCTATAATTAAACAAAAACACTTGGAAAAAAATCAAATTCAACAGAACAAGTTTTGTAAATTATACAAACTGAAACTTTATCGTTTCTTACCGACAGTTAGATGAAGATGACTCCATTAAAAGAAGAAAAGGAAACCCTAGGGTTGATGAACACGAAAAATTATTAGAAAATTACTAACAAACAAACCCTTGTAAGAAATCAGAGTTTATGAAAGAAAAATCTTGCAAAATTAGTAAACCCTAGATTTAAAAGAGATGGGTTGTTACCTGTGTTAGAAACACCTTTAATTACCAACAAAATCTGCAAACACCAAAACCCCTAAATATTATCGACGAAAAACAAAGGCTAGGGTTATTTTTCACAGAAAGTCTAAGCTTGCCGTCATAATTGTATGTATCAAATGAAAAATTAAGGTTAAAGTTCAGTACCTACTCTTCAGAGAAGATTATATAGGGTAAATCAAAAAGAAATTAGGGTTCTTGCTGCAACAAAAATTGGGTTCTACAACAGCTAAGTCTGGTTATTCAGGAATGGATTTACTTGAGAAAGATATGATCTACAATTTTAGCAATCTTTTGTATAGAGATATTGAGAGAGGAGATTCAGTGGTGGTGGTGGTGGTGGTGGTGGTGAGTGAAGGTGGCCACAAACATAGGGTTCTGCTGAAGAAAGAGAAAAGTGAAGTAGAAAAACCTTTAAAAATTTGTATAGGATTTTTGGACGGTAAATAATGTATGCCATACGGATTTTGGAAATTTTTAGACGGCAGAGATTTAATTCTGGGTTTTCATACGGATTAAGACAAATGTGGAAAAACAACCATGTAGTTCTTTTTGCACCAAAATGAACTTGTTCGTGCATTCGGCTTATTATCAACCTTCTGCACTACACAAATACAAAGCGTAAATATAAAGCAAAATCTGATTCAGATCTGTAGATCCTGAATTTTGATATAGACTTCAACTAGTCATAAAAGGTATTGAGCAAAAATTGGTCCACATTAGTAAATTCTGAGTTTCAATGTATATTCCGACTACTCATAGTGATTCTTCTTCACATTGGTAGATTCTGAGTTTCAGTGTAGATTCCAACTAGTCATAGTGGTAGATTTTGAGTTCCGACAAAAAAATTGATTAGTGCGAGAATTCGTGAAGCATATTTTGGTTTACATTGGTAAATTATGAGAGTTCCGGCATACTTTCTAACTAATTACAGTGGTCTTGGTTTACATTGATTTATTCTTAGTTCCAGTGTAGATTTATCAAACAAATTATGGAGAAAGATGAACTCATCTCGAAATTTACTTATGTAATTTAAGAATATCCATAAAATTGACGCTAAATTGTTTAGTTCTAAGAAATATCAAACCATCTTCAATGTTTATATATGTCTCAATTGGCTGTCATTTTCTTCTGGGTGACTAATTGTCTAATTCTCTAGTTATCGTGGAACCACAAAATAATTAATGAAAATCGAACCAGAGCTTCGCATCTTTTCACCGTGGATGTAAATCATTGATGACGAACTTCGTAATTTGGTGTGCAATTCGTATTATAACTCACCTTTACTAACTGATCTTTGAATCCTAGTATCTTTGTCTTCAAAACTTTAAAATAAACAAAAATTCAATTTGACAATATATACTTTTAAGCGTTGTGAAAATATAGGATCACCAACGTTTCCTTAAAAACGTTGTTGAGAAATTACCTCCATAACTGTTGTTTGGAGGGCACAGGATTCAACAATGGTTTTTTAGAGTAAGTGTTGTAGAAAGCTCACTTCTTAACAACATTTTGTAAAACGTTGTCATATATCCGTTGTCAAATGACATTTTTGTTATAGTGAAGTTAGCTTTACAGAAAATCATGCAATCATCCCCAAACAGAAGGTGACAGATAGATGGAGCAGCAGGACAAATTTGAATACCATTAATCAGGACCAGACTTTCAGTATGAAGCAAATTTATAGAAAACGCTTTCGTACAAAAGAGAAAAAGGTATGGTGATAGAGGATCTCCTTGCCTTAAGTCTGTGGTAGGATTAAAAAAAATGTCAGGAACCCCATTAACCAAAACAACTAGATTTGTTGTAGATATACATTGGTATATGAGATTACGCCATTTATCACTGAAGCTCCTCTTGAACATAATAGTCATAATATTATTTCAGTCCTTTCTGTTAAAAACTTTTACCATATTAATCTTAATACTCATGACACCATTCTCACCTTTTTTGCCTCGTTTAATGGAAACCTTTCAATTGGAGTTCTTTTGTGCGACACTAGGCTTTTGTAATGGCTTTGAAATTTATCTTTTAATATATCAATCTTATTTGTCAAAGAAAAAACAAAAAATTATTGTTCATTCGAGCCATTTACCTCCTTAGTTCCTACTAAATCAGGAAGCTCACCTTTGTGAGCAATCTTGAGACAAGGTATATATGAACATTCTTAATCCCAAAAAGAAAAACATGGCCCAAAACTGATAAATATTTCCTTACCTAACATCCACCAATTCCAAAGGATACAACAAAAAGCCTTACTTACTACAGTATAAGTTAAGCGGTACAGCAGATGGACGAGATAAAGTAAATGGTACCAAAAAGGGTTGAAAATGGTGGTACAACCAATGTAGTCGATCGCGGCCGTAACGGCCGCGATAGCGCCGTGATTCGCGGTATCGGGGGTTATCCGCGACGCGACGCCGATATTAGCCGAACGTGATTTAAACGTGATTCTCGGCCGCGACGCCTGTATCTCGGCCGATATTGGAACCAAATTTTTTTTTTTGATTTTTTTTTTTTGATTTTTTTTTTTTGATTTTTTTTTAAAATTTTTTATTTTATTTTTTTTATTTTTTTTTAACGAAAAAGTTAGACCCAAAGCTACTAATGATATCATGGCTCTCGAAATTTGATTTATCAAAAACAAAAACTTATGTTAGGAAAAATTGGTTTAGGTTGACTCTTATTTTTGTTTGATGAATGAACTGAATGTTTGGCTTCCGAATGATGGGTTTATCTTAAACTGATCTTTGCAAGAACTAGAAAGAATTTAGAAGTTATGAAAATCTGAAGTTGTAATGAATGAAAAATGGCACATAACATGTTTGTGTTATTGCCTGAGTGACCATCTCTTTTTTGCCTCCAGCACATAGCTTGTTGTTTAATTAGAGTTGGTCAAACTTGGTCTTAAAATTTAAAATTAGAGTTGTAATATGCTCATTGTTTAACTCATTATTTGTTTTCCTTTCTTAAAATTTCTGTTTATGTAGTATATTTGTAATAACTCTAACATTTACACTTATCCAATATTTCACCGATAATCTCCCCGAGATCAAGGTGTCAAGGGGTCAAGGTCTCGGCCGCGACGCGACCGAGATCCGAGATTGACTACATTGGGTACAACACGTTGCTAACCTGCTGCACACAACTAGTTAAAGGGTAAAAATACTATTAGTTGATTCAAGCAATTAGGTTAGATGAACTTTTCTTTTTTCCTTAAGGGATATGTGCGTTACGAATTAATCTAACATCTCTATATTCAATCACTTCCAAAATTAACATCTTTTTTTTGTGTGTGCATTTGGTATGAGCCAGGAGAGAGGCATATTTAGACATTATCATGTAAGCTCTATCAGTACCTTGTTATTGTGAAGCCATTATATTAGTCGGTGTCTCTTGATTTATCAATATACTTCCTTTGTTCCATGAACAATGATATTTTTATTTTTTTACTTTGATTTATTATTAGATAACATAAGAAAAATACAAAGGTATCATTTTTTATGGAACAAATATATATTTATATTTATAGTCATAACTCATATATTTATATCAACCGACCGCCACCCGTATACTCAGTGATCGATTATTTTTTTTAAATAGATAAGAAAAACGTTGGTTTGGTCAGTCTATAATTTATGGCTCCAAAAGATATCCATATCAACTGGCTAGCATGAATGTTACTTGCACGTTGTTTTTATTATTCAAGCTACTCTTCAAGTCTATTAATTCTTGATAATAATAATCATGTTCATATACATAATACTCGTGTATTAAGAATATCCTTTCCACCTAATAATGTCTATTTATATTTATATATGTATGTATACATATATCTCTTTAAATTTCTCAGCAGTTGCTGACTTGATTATAAACAATTTAATCTGTTCACATTATCCATGTTGCTACTACTTCTTTCGTATGATTAATCAAGCTATACATGCGTACACCTCAAATCTCATATACATAGCTGATCAACTGATCTTAAAAGATGGGTAACCTTCAATCCATATGAATGATGCAGATTAGAAGCGTGTAAAGATGACAATAATCATAGTGGAATAGAATTATTAAAAAATAACCGGTAGAATAGGTAAAAATCGATAGAAATTAGTTGATCTTCAAAGAGATATCCTAAAATCTACGGGGTTATCTAGACTTCGTTAATTCACTACGAATAACGACTATAGATATGAGATTAGTATTCAGACGACTTCGGGGTAAACCCAACTATGAATAAAAATCAAAATCAATAAACTCAACAAGTTTAATGAAAATATAATAATTTTAATTAATCAAAAACTCCTCTAATTTTCGTTTTTGGAGCTCCTTACATAGATAAATCCTACAAAACAAACCCTAAACTTATCAAAAAACCAATAAACTTGTTTCCCAAGGTATCTACTACCTTTAGGAAACTTTTCTAACTTATTAAAACTCTTAAAATAAACTTCTAAACTTTTCTAAAATTAATCTAAATAATAAATCCGAAAATTATTTATTTTTCTACTAAACATAACATTAATAAAATATAAATAATAATAATAAAATAATAGATTTATTTCCCATAAATCTCCCAACCATCATTCTACCGGTGTTGGAGAAGATTCGTCTTCGAATCTTGCAGGTACCATGTTCTGCATGTGTAACTCATTGATGACAATCTTCATACACATGAATTGATGTTGTAAAAAAATAATTTATGCACCGTATAAAAGCATGAGGTATGATGGAAGCCCAAAACGGATCTTCATAAGTTGATTCAACAAATGCTCTCTTGTTAGAGTAGATATGAGAGATCATTTTTGTAACACAATAATCAACAACTAGCTAACTCTCGGGCAAAGACAACTCATAAATATCAAGAATTTCTAAATCAATAAGTTTATCAGGATTAGATGACTCACCATGAAACTCATGTGAAACTTCTTGGGACTGTTTTTCTTTGTCAGAAACAGGATGTTCTTCGCCTTTTTGAGAAGAAAATTTTATATCCTCCTTATCATCGAGATATTTATCAAAGATTGGAGTTGTATATCTCTCAACAATAACTCGATTTTGTGCATCATTGTCATGACGGCAAAAAAAAGTTTTCAACGTCGTTATCTGCACTATTATTTTCTTCTATAAGCGAGCATGTTTTAAATTGAGATTTTAGTGACTTCTTCAAATAACATTATATCACTTCCAGAATCTCCTTCTTTGATTTGATCAGATATTCACATCTTCTCGGATCTCGTCTTGGTGACAATTTATTAACCCTAAATACCGTCTTAGTAACATCTTATTAACCCTAGAATCAAACCTGGATCTGATACCAACTGATGCAGATCGGAAGTGTGTAAAGATGATAATAATCGCAGCGGAATAGAATTATTAAAAAGTAGCCGGTAGAATAGGTAAAAATCGATAGAAATTAGTTGATCTTCAAAGAGATATCCTAAAATCTACGAGGTTATCTAAACTTCGTTAATTCACTATGAATAACGAATATAGATATAAAATTAGTATTCAGATGACTTCGGGGTAAACCCAACTATGAATAAAAATCAAAATAAATAAACTCAACAAGTTTAATAAAAATAAAATAATTTTAATTAATCAAAAACTCCTCTAATTTTCGCTTTTGGAGCTCCTTATATAGATAATTCCTACTAAATAAACCCTAAACTTATCAAAAACCTATAAACTTGTTTGCCAAGGCATCTACTACCTTTAGGCAACTGTACTAACTTATTAAAACTCTTAAAATAAACTTTAGACTCTTCTAAAATTATCTAAATAATAAATCCGAAAATTAGTTATTTTTCTACTAAAAATAACATTAATAAAATAAAAATAAAAATAATAAAATAATAGATTTATTTTCCATAAGTCTCCCTCCATCAAGGAG
The DNA here is from genome assembly GCA_023531435.1 of Papaver californicum. Taxonomy (NCBI): domain Eukaryota; kingdom Viridiplantae; phylum Streptophyta; class Magnoliopsida; order Ranunculales; family Papaveraceae; genus Papaver; species Papaver californicum. Next base: position 3,449,880 of record JAJJMC010014297.1, on the reverse strand, counting down.
CAACTAAGGTTTTCCTGTTGACAGTTTATTCAATCTACCCGCTCGTTTACCTTCTTGGCCACCAGCCAACGGTAAGGAATAATCCATCGTCTTCCGACACCCAAACTATATAATACAATGTCTTTCTCTATATATTAATGTTACTTTCATTCTGTTTGTGATTTTATTTTATTTTATGAAATTTATATTTTGATGATCAACAGAGGATAATGGTGGAGGATTTGGAAGTCCAAGTATAAACCTAGGAGGATTAGAAGTGTATCAAATCTCAACATTCACAAAGGTTTGGAGAATTCTCGATGGAGGTCCGGGAAATCTCGGGGTCACTTATTTTGAACCTTCTCCAGTTCGAGATGGATATTTTATGCTTGGCAGCTATAGCCAGCAGAATAACAAACCTCTTTTTAGTTTATTGGTTTAATAACTCATATTTTTTATTTCCTGGGTGTAGAAGACAAGTAAACTTAGATTCTTCTTTAATACCCATGATTCCCTTAGATACTTTTCTAATATCCTAGATTGGGTATTTCATCCAAATATATGTTTTTATTGTTGTAATAGTTGACTACAATACCTTACCTATATATTACATGCCATTTTCCGTTCCTACTAAAACCCAAATGTCTTCTCCTCAATGGTACGTAAGAGAAGTTAAATTGGTGAGAAGTTGGTAAATTATTTGATCGTTGTTTGTTTCGATGGATTTACTCACCCCTTGCATCATGGTACGTAAGAGATAACAGAGTTTAGATAAAAATTCATTTGCAGTTGATTGATCCACTAATTGAAGGGTGCTTTTAATTTTGATTATGTTCTTGATGAATCAACTAAGCTTCATTTCAGTGCTTGTTTTCCTGTTCTTCTAGGTAGCTTATAAGGCCAGAAAGAGATTCCGGTTAGTTTGATTGTTGGGGAGTGATGGATAGATGAGAATTTGGGCTGAGAATTTGGTTGGGAAGAAAAATAGCTATTTTTTATCTCCAGAACTTGATGGTGTCTGTGTCGGAGAGTGAGATGAGAGCGGGACATAAATCTTAGCCTCAAGTTTTATTGGTTAGTAACGGTTGGGTTTGATAAGTGATTGTTAGCAGATAATAAAGAGCGAAAAAAAATCAATTCAGAATATTTTTTATTCTGCTGCTAATGAAGAAGACGAAGAATAGAGAAAAGAAAACAGTTTCTTCAACCCATTAGCAACGTTGTTCTTCAGCTTTGCAACGTTTATCTTCAGCTGCAACGGTTTCTTCAACCCATTAGCAACGCTGTTCTTCAGCTTTGCAACATTTATTTTCAGATGCAATGGTTTCTTCAACCAATCAACAACGTTTATTTTCAGCTTTGCAACGTTTATCTTTAGCTTTATTGTACCAGTTAACTTGTAACACCAAAAAAACATTGCAGATTTCCTGTTTTGTTATTTTTAGCTTTTTTTCTTCTTCTCAAGCACTTTTGAGCCATGTACCAATTTTTTTAGAGTGTTTTGAACATGATGATACTAGTTTCATCCTAGCCATTATTCGCATATTTTTTTTCAATTTTATTTTAAACCAGGATGCAGCCAGTTTCATCCTAGCTATTATTCAAATATATTTTTTTCAATTTTATTTTTAAACCATGATGCAACCAGTTTCATCCTAGCTATTATTCGAAAAATTTTATTTTCTTAGTTTAAAACAGGATGCATCCAGTTTCATCCAAGCTATTTTTTGAATAAATTTTTCTATTTTATTTTAATTCAGGATGCAACCAGTTTCATCCTAGCTATTTTCTTTCGATTTTTTTTTCCGAATTTACTATCAACAATGGATCTTATTTTGAAGAGAATTTAAAATCTTTTCCAAAAATATAAGTTTTATTAAAATCAGATATATATTTTGAGAGTTATGAGTGTTTTTGTGAATTTTTTTTAAAATTGGAGAGAAAAAGGATAAAAAAGAAATAATTATAAAAGTGTGGGATATAATTGTCTAAATTCTTTTGTGTCCATTTCACCCATCCCTAATTTTTACAAGTCCACTAGAACCATAAAATAGGGAATCTTGGGCAATAGACCCATTTTCCGACCTCTTTTCGGTTGGGTACTCATTGGAAAAGACAGTGACAATAGTGGAACACTAACGATGCCGATTGATTATACACTTGTTTGGAGTAGCGAAAAGTTTACCCTTAAAAAACCTGGCCATTTTGAGGGCGACTAAAAACCATTTTGGGGCGACTAATAAAACAAAATAAGGTCATTGTGAAGTAATATCAATACATCCCTTATCCATATATTTTCTATAATGGCTAATCTACCCTTGCTTAATTAGTGTTAATTTTGATTAATTAGTTAATTAATTTGGTTATAGTTAGTGTTAGAAAATTATTTGAGTTAGTTTTGGAATAGAAATCGAGAGTGTTTTAGATTGATTTTTTTGAGTTATAGTTTTGTACAATCGGTACGCTCGTGATTTTTATTCCTACCGATTGTACAATCGTTAGTTTAATGGAGTACCATAACTACCGATTATAGGTGTCGCCCCAAATTGAATTTCTCAAAACTTCCAAAAATTCTAACTCTTCATCTTTCACAATAGGTAGAAATTGAAAATTTATATCTACCGATTGTAGCCTGAATTGAATTAAACTTTAAAAATTTTAACTTTGTAATCGGTAGTTTAAAGATCAATTTTATCTACCGATTATAATGGTTTTCTTGTCCAGGACTTTTCTTGCCATAATCGATAGTTAGTGAACATAAATAACTACTGATTGTGGATAATCGGTAACACGGGAAATAAATAACTACCGATTGTACGTAATCGGTAGTTTAGAAACATAGTTATCTACTGAATATGCTGATTTTACTTGACTTCTAACTTCATAAAACAATTTCAACATCCGAAGAAAAACTTGTTCAGATAAACTTACTACATATTGTTCATTAAACTTGTTCAAAAAAATTAAAACATCCAAAAAAGACGAAACAAAACACATCGTAGAAATTCTCATGAAATTATTTCACTCCTTGTTACTTTCGACTTGGTTCTAGTTTCAACCCGTTTCTCCTTCTTCTTCTCGTTCCCTTTAGGATCAGCAACAACTTCATCATCCTGAACTGGACCTATGTACTCTCCAGCTTCATTGTAGTATGGATTTATGCCTGAGAAGTCTTTCTCCCTGAAAAAGAGTCGAGGATCAAAATCCGGATCAGCCGCTATCCTTCGATTCATTTCTGCCTCAGATCCTTCATCCGAAGATGAAATATCAACCCAATTGAAGGGATTGTCAGGACTATTGATGTAATTTTATATAGTGGTAAAAAGAGGTTCGATTCTCGAACTTGTGAAGGTAATAATTTTAGAAAATAATGGACTAAATCTAAACTAATAAAAATCAGGAAAATAAACTAGAGATGATTTTTATAAAATATGGAGAAAACCATGAATCAGGAATCAATTATTTCTAACAATTTATGTGATTAATCGGGTAATTCTTTTAAATAAACTAAGCTCAAATATTGCCAAAATAGGTTTTATGCAAACAAGTAGAGGTAAATCATAAGCATGGGACATCAGAGGTTGTCTACCCAGCATGACCCATCAAACAAAAACACCACTACTGAATGAAAACCGTTTTTTCTATTACGAAACTATGCAATTTTAACAAATAAAGAATTATAATTAATTAATTAAAAATAGACTTACCACATAAAATTGAAAGATAAACCTCCTCCATCATCCCAGTAAATAAACTTATCCCATGGTGAAGAAAACTTGCTCAAAAGATCTTTTCATTGCTCAAAAAGTTGATTACAAGGTGAAATAATAGTGCAACAGCTGAACAGATACGTTTATAAATGTCACAGAACAGGGTTCAGCCGTTACAGAAGTGTTTCTAAGCAATAAATGGTTGAAAGAATAGGCAACAGGAGCAGTTTGAATCAGCAACAGATATAAATGTTGCTGAGTCGTCTTCTCCGATTGTGGCTGATGAAGAACACGCCTGCCGGACCAGCGGCAGGTGACCGGCGGCGACCGGAAGTGTCCGGAATTGCTCTGATTTCTTCTCTAGGTTTTTGTTCCCCATTTTCTTGGCTTTTCTTGGTTTATATAGGTAGTAGAAACCCTAGAGAGAGTTCTAAACCTAATAGAACTCTCTAAAACAACCCACAATTCTCAATCCAAATCGAAACACAATTCCGGCCAAATACATGATTTCCGAGCTGATTTCATGGGATCTTTTGGTGTTTATGACTTGCGTGAGATAACTATTAGCATTTGGAACAATCTAGAAGCAAAAGAAACTTGTTTCTCACGTGAATTTGAAGTGCCCAGTTGATACAGTTGAATCCCGATGAGTCAACTCGGTGACTCGGCCCGATCCAGCTCACTGGGTTGACTCGCCTGGTTGACCCGCTGGGTTGACCCGATCCAGCTCAGCCCGATCCAAGGGTGCCCCAATCCAAAGTGTGGGTGCCTCGATCCATTTTCCCGGGTGCCTTTAACACTTTTTGAGCCAATTTTTCCACAAATCTTTATTCTTCTAATGTACCTACAAAAGCATAAAAAACACGTAATAGACACAAAATCGAATACTAACTCACTAGAAATTAAGGTGCAATTTAGACACTAAAATGTGTCTATCAACTATTCCACCAACAATTAGGATCCTTCATCATTTTTTAGAAATCCGGATCGTCCAGCATCATTTGATATATTTCTACATCAGAAACTCCTTTCGGCAAATTGAAAAGAGGATGAGAAAGCAATTCAGCCTTTCGAGCAGGAGAAAGACTTTCATCGGAATCATCTTCATCCATAACCCTAATGAACATACCCAAACATTAATTATTAACTAACTACACAATAGTTATTATAAAAATAAACAAAAGCACACAATCGGTAGTTAAAAATATGAAATATCAACCGATTACACACAATCGGTAGTGCGTGTTTTTAGTAAATATCTGATTGCATAATCGGTAGATAAAATTATACAATACCTACCGATTGTGCATGATGTTCTTCAGAACTGATGAACTAGAGGCACAATCGGTAGATAATGTTCATCAGATTTCTACCGATTATGCGTTAGACAAAAGTCTATAAACAAGAATTATCATGATTTCTTCAAAGTAATAACTAAAAAATATAAAAGTTGGATGTAACTTACTTTTCCTTTCCCTTCTTTGATTGGGTAGGAACATTTTTTGGTCGGAGGGGAAGTTCATCGGAATCGGTTGACGAATTGATGTCAATGATTTTGAACTCCTCTATCACCATCTTTTCCTTTCCCTTCTTTGATTGTTTAGGTAAAGATTTTGGAGCCATTTTCAATGGAGAATGAGCGTAAAGGGAGTAGAAGAATCGGTAGAGGAAAAAAAATGGAAAAGGAGGTTGTTTTAGTTGAGAATAGGTAGAGGTAGAGGTAGAGAAGGAAATGAGAAGAAAAAGAGGCGTGAATAGGTAGAGAAGAAGAAGAATTATGTTTTGGTTTCTGTTTATAAACCTTTCGTTTTACACTATTCTTATATTAATTATTATTTTACACTGTCTTGGAAAATTCCTTTCTGCTTTAGCGGTGTGGACGAACCTTAAACGGGTTGAATCTGTCCAATACCTTAATGATATTGAAATGAGATTCGTAACGGTAATTTGATCGTTTCCATCGTCGTCATTCCTCGAGAGATCTCGTTATAACTTCATCATTAGTTTCACCCATCAAACGATATCGATTGACAAGATAAGTTAAATTCACAAATGGATTAACTTTTCTGCCTATATAATGAAATCGACAAAAAAGATCAGCTTTATTACGGTTATTGGGGTTCCCGGTGTCAACACAAAAATGTTCGTGAACACTATCCAAATAACTCATACTCATTACACCATTTTCCCTACGTTCTTCTCTTCGCATCGGATAGAATTGCACGTAGCGCCTACATAACGATAAATCTTCCTCTATCGTGAACGGTTGAGCCATTAATCTTTACGATTATTTCTTCGATATTGGAGAGTTAAAATGTATGGAGGTGCTTAAATGAGAATAAGTCACCCTCCTTATATAGATTAGAGTCTTAACGGCTTTTTTTTTCCAAAAAAAAAGAGCCTTTGAGGCCTGGTGTAACAAGAGTGTACAGAAAATATGTAACTAAGTTCATACGAATATTAACAATCGGTAGTTTTGGGATCACAATTATCTACCGATTTACACAATCGTTAACCTAACAAATATATTTACTACCGATTATATTGTGTAGCCCCAAATTGGAAATTGAAAAATTATTAAAATTCCACCATTTTGAACATTTATAATCGGTAGGTTAAGAATTTTTTAAACTACCGATTATAATGTGTAGCCCCAAATTGGAAATCGAAAAAATTATCAATCATCCAACATTCTGAACATTCATAATCGGTAGTTTAAGAATTTTTTAAACTACCGATTATGAATGTAGCTCCAAATTGGAAATCGAAAAAACTATCAAAATTCCAACATTTTGAAAATGCATAATCGGTAGTTTAACAATTTCTTAAACTACCGATTATGAAAGTTGCCCCAAATTGGAAATCGCAAAAAATTATGCATAATCGGTAGTTTAACAATTTCTTAAACTACCGATTATGAAAGTTGCCCCAAATTGGAAATCGCAATTTTTTTTGAAATTCCAACATTTCGAAAAATGCATAATCGGTAGTTTAAGAATTTCTTAAACTACCGATTATGAAAGTTGCCCCAAATTGAAAATCGCAAAATTTTTTAAAGTTCCAACATTTTGAAAATACACAATCGGTAGTTTAAGAAATTCTTAAACTACCGATTATAGTGTAAAAAGTGACCAGGAACAGGCAGTTCCTGTGATTGTATAATTGGTAGATTTTTAAACTACCGGATGTAGAACACTAACACAATCGGTAGTTTGTTATCTACTGATTGTTGATGAATATACACAATCGGTTGTTGTTTCAAACCGCTTAATTATAATGTAAAATTTGAAGAAAATAACTTGTTAAAAATAAATCGATTGCAAATCAATTGATAACTCACAAAAAGAACATAAAATCATTTCCAATGTTAGACAGTTAAACACCAGTAATGTTAAACACCAGAGACATATCCATAAGAAAAGAACCAAAATCTAATTTCTATGAGCTTTGGTTTTGGTACGAGGACGACGAGCATCAGGGGCTAACAATCTTTCAGCATCAGCGGCATTGGCTTCACCCTCAGGGATATTTGCTTCAGCATCAGCACTCGATGAAGCGCGAAATCTTTTGGTCGGCTTTGCTGCTAGCCTCTTAGGCTCATTCGCAGATTTATCCCCAAACTTACTAGCATAGGCTTGATTATCAGTGTTGTCAATGAGGTCTTTATGCTCTCTCATCGTCTCAACTGATGGAGGCACTCCCGCATTTATGCACCCAACTATCTTCTTTGAGAAAAATGCAAACCTTTTTTTTTCTGTTTTTAGGCAATAACAATCAAACGATTATTATCTAAAATATTGAGCCGTAATACTAGAATCAAAAGGAAATAACATTACGTACCAGCCATTCATAGCCAGAGGATTTGTCTTTGATGATGCAAGTATATTCGGGAACCCTGGTGCTATTTCCTTTATCTTCACGGATCACATGAAGATAAGAATGCTGCAGGTACCATACCATATATTGTTGATCTGCTTCATCACCTCGGGTGACAGGTCTCCCCTTGTTGATCATAGATTGCATCATGTTGTTCCAATGTTCAACGGATGGGTTATCGGTGTAAACTATTGTGATCGACTCCTTACCACAAACACAGTTCTCCACGTCCAACTGGAACCTGCCCCTGAAACGACTCCAAGGTTCTTCTTGGACATAACCTAATTGACGCATCACCCTTGTGGCATTGTACATGACATATATAGTGGGATACCATAAGGGTCCATAGTAGAACGACAACTCAGACCTTCGCGCTATATGACCACTAGCTCGGTCTTCCCTGTTTGGATCAAAGCATACATCTTTGGACGCCATCGAGTCTAATTTCCTCCTCAAAGAAATCAACTCATGCTCCTTAGTCCTTAAATGGTTTCCCTCAAAGATGTATTTCGTGCCTCGGGGTGTTTCTTTCTCCCATGCCGGGTTCTCTTTGGCCAACTCGAGGGACGAGAAGTGGTCATAGATCCATGTCTAGTGTACATAACAAACCAAGTATGAGAAAATTGATTCTTAAAAGAGTAAAAAATAAATAACAATCAAACCATCAATGGAGTTACCAAAATACCTGTAGTAAGCTCACGTTCCCGGCAATTTGGCTAGTTTGTTCCCTGGATGCCTTTCTCATCTCTTCCATCAAGAACGCATGACATGCGGTGCCCCACGAATAGTCGCGAACTTTGTGGAGAAAATGCAAAAGTTGTAGGAGGTTGGCATCGACCCGCTTGTTACTAGCATTGGGGAAAATTACACATCCCAAAACACAGAGAAGATATGCAGTGGCTGCAGCATTGACATGGTCATCGCTAAACTCTGGGTTCATCTTTTCTTTGTCCTTGGTGCCTCTGAACATTTTCATCAGTTGAACCATGCTGAATTGCCTGGTTTTGTAAGGAGCGCAACGTTTGAACTCTTCATCGGATGTCGCTCGGTCCCAACCAAGGCACCTCTCAGTGTAAACATAAAGCTATTCCCAGCTTAACTGTTTCACAAAATCAAACTTCACCGCGTACCATGGTCAGTGAGACTTAGAATCTGCACCACATCATCGGGGGTGATGGTCATCTCTCCCCACAACATGTGGAAAGTATCGGTCTCAGGATACATCCTCTCCATGAAGGCCGATATCGACACCCGGTCGTGAGGTAACATTGAATTCTCGGCAGCCGTAGATAACCCCGACTGCAGTTTAATTTGCTGGAACAATTCACCTTCTAACGGCCAATCGTTCATCTTTGTTGGTGCATCTGTAGGTTTGAGTAGACGGGCCGCATTAGAATGGTCCTAATATACACGACGAATTAAAAAACAATTAGAATAACAGTTAACACTTCTACGAATAAAAAGACAATATGTTAAGAATGGAGTTTTATAATTATTACCTCAGTAGAGTAAATTTCTTTCGCCCAAGAGTCTTTGTACCCAAATAATAGATCTCCTCCATCTCTTGGGAGGCCAGGGATTTGGCCTTCTTGAATACCCTTCATCTTCAAAGAGTCGGGAACCTTGTTTCCTCCTTTCTTCTTAGCTGGTTTCTTTGTCCCACTTCCTTCTTCTTGTCTACCACTTGGTCCTCCTTCATCAAAGTATCTATCTTGTGGAACACTTGGTTCTCCTTCTTCTAGGTATGTACTTCTTGGAACACTTGGTTGAGTTCTTTCAGTGATAACAATTCTGCTAGCGCTCTTTTGTCTTCTTGCACTAGCAGTTACCTTCTTCCCCCCCTTCACGACGAGGCCCCGATAGAATTGTATCGTGGGAATGCTTAGATAGCCTTTCCCCTCTTTGATACAAAACAAAGAACAATTATTTCCAACAAGACACCGTTTAATCAGTACATACTCGGTAGACAAAGTACATTGAACTCAACCGATTGTTCATAATCGGTAGTCAAAAAAACAACGTAACTACCGATTGTGCATAATCAGTAGCTCGGGCTCTACATTATCTACCGAATGTGCATAAAAAATGGAACAGAAAAATCTATGGACACACATACAATCGGTAGTTATATAAAAAAATTAACTACAAATATGACTAAATTTGGGTACAGGAATATAATCGGTAGTTTATGACCAAATTATAACTACCGATTATGGTCGATGTTTGAGGAACCACTAAATTTCACAATTGGAAGTTTAACCCTATACTAAACTACCGATTATGTGTAAATTTGGGTCTAGGAATATAATCGGTAGATAGTGTAAAAATAACTACCGATTGTGATCGATGTTTTTGAGGATCACTAACTTGCATAATCGGAAGTTTAACCCTATACGAAACTACCGATTATCACTAAATTTTGGTACAGGAATACAATCGGTAGTTTATGACTAAACATAACTACCGATTGTGCATGATGTTCATGAGCAATGAAGAACACTAACATAATCGGTAGTTTAATACAACCAAGAAACTACCGATTATGAAATCTAACCTAAAACCATTGATATTCTAGTGACGAATTCATTCGATTGAATCAAAATAAACACAAATAATGGTAAACCCTTACCTTATTGGAGCCATTATAAAGTTCTGGAGAGGCTGATTGTCGGAATTGGTCTCCTTTTCTAGGTCATCATCTTCGCGTTCTTCGTGTTCTTCGTTATGTTCTTCAAAAGTCTCTCGATTTCTTACTCTTTGGGAAAAATCCGGCCACTCTGTATTAGGAGGTTGACGAGTTGTTTGCTTCTTTCTTGCCATTTTTAGATTGTAATTACGACGATCAATTGGTTTACGATTATACGATGAATTGATTTACGATTAATCGGTTTACGATGAATTGGAAATGCCACAATCGGTAGTTTGATAACAAGAAAGAAGCGAAAACAGAAATTGATAATCGGTAGAGAAGAAGTGTGAAATAGGTTTAGGTTTAGGTTTTATTAGTAAAAGATTTTATGTCAATTGTTTGATTAGTGAAAGGGTATTTAAATCTTTTTACAGACCGCTAGCTTATCCCTTAACCACATCCATAGGATTGGATTAAATTAGTTTTTGGTCGCCCTCAAATTAAAAAAGATGGCAATGGTTATAGTTGGCTACCTGTAGCTCCCGAAGGTTACAGATCTATAGGTCATGTCGTGACTAAATCACGTACGAAGCCATCTCTCGACAAGATCCGTTGTGTCCGTTCTGACCTCACCGAGTCGTGTGAGCTTGCTGATTTGTTATTTGGAGCAGGTAATTAATAAACTTCAAGCATTACTCAATCTTTTCGTGTTTGAACTGGATCCTTTAACTTGTACATTTAATTAATATGTAACAAGCAGCTAATTGATACACCGTTTGAGTGTCGAATCACTAATCATTTTGAGTGTGAACAAACTGAATATATAGGTGGGATCATTGCATATGGTTTGAGACCAACCAATAGAGCAACTCAATCTCTTAAGTGTTTCTGTTGGTACGTTCGTAGCGGAAATTGAAGAACAAAGATTCTAATCTGTCGTGTATGACAATCTTGAATTAGTACAAACTTATTCTCCATGGATTTACTTTCATCCAAAAGAACAATATCTTCCCTCTTCTGTGAGTTGGTTCTTCAACAACGGAGCTCTTTTATACAAAAAAGACAACGAATCAAATCCCACTACAATTGATCCAACAGGTTCAAATCTTCCGCAAGGTGGTTGGAATAATGACACATATTGGTTGGACTTACCAATTGATAAGGCTGCCAAGGAGAGAGTTAAAAAAGGTGACTTAGGAAGCTCGGAATCTTATGTACATGTTAAGCCAATGCTAGGTGGAACCTTCACTGATCTTGTTTTCTGGTTCTTCTGCCCATTTAATGGTCCGGGAAAGGCTAAGGTGGAACTCATCAACATACCTTTAGGAAAGATAGGAGAACATATTGGTGACTGGGAGCATTTGACCTTGAGGATAAGTAATTTCTCCGGGAAATTATGGAGTGCGTATTTCTCACAGCATAGTAAAGGAAGTTGGGTGAATGCATCAGAGCTGGAGTTCCAAGGCGGAAACAAGTTTGTAACTTATTCTGCGCTACATGGCCATCCATTTTACGCGAAACCAGGATTGGTTCTTCAAGGGAACGCTAGTCTTGGCATTGGCATACGAAACGACACTGGAAAGAGTGATTTTGTGATGAATACAGGAGAAAAATATATTTTAGTGTCAGCGGAGCACTTAGGTACAACAATCATTGAGCCTCCTTGGTTAAACTATTTGAAGAAACGGGGTCCAAAAATAGACTATAATACCAAGGAGGAACTGGACAAGATTGAGAAATTACTCCTGGGAAGCTTAAGGATGTATTCAAGCGTGTCATAAATGGTCTGCCTAGAGAAGTTTTTAGTGAAGACGGACCTACTGGCCCCAAAGATGAAGGATTATTGGACAGGAGACGAACGAGTTTAAATTTGAAAAATTATTTGCTTTGTCAGTTCCTTTGTTGTTTTGCTTGACCTTGTGATGTGCATGTTTGCAATCTATCTTATTTTTAGGGTTCTACTAGTGGTAGCATCTTTAGTCCTGCTGAAGTTGTAAGCCTCCCTTCTAAACAATAACATTCAGTTTGAAACGTGTAGTCGTGTGTAAAGTCTGAAAATAACCAGTTCAATCACCTTAACAGCAGAAGATGGGTGCACAAGGAACATAGGATTTAGTCTGTTGATCATGGGAGCTTCAGATTCACTAATGAGTTGTTACTGAATAATCAGTAAGCTCAGCTTGCTGCAGCAATCAAAACCTTTGGCAGTACTTGTCGAAATCACTTCATTAACTTCCAAGCCCGAATAAGACTGTTTGTTTACTAACACCTCTGTTAGAATGCAACTAATAATCGAACAATGAGTATACTTCAAATAGCCGGAATATGTCGATCAACAACATTCAAAGTCGATCGTATTAAGACTTGTAGTCGAATGTTTCTGCTTGTGGCTTGCTTAAATATGCTCCATAAGGTGTAGACTATTGGGTTTATACCAAAATCGATGTCTCATGGTCTTGAAATGTTTTCACTTCTTAGTTTTCCAAGGAACTAATGAGTTGGGCTCTTGGTGTTGAGAACTGAAGTTTTTCAGTTGACAGCCCATGCCCGTTAACTGTGGTTTACTTGGGTTGTTAGTGCTAATCATCCTCATTCATCTGTCTTGTCGTTCAAACTTTTAAGAATCAATCTTTCACAAGGACGGGTTTTTGGAACGATTTTTTTTAGGACTTTCTCATAATTTGAGGGGACTTTTCGGAGCTTAAATCATCCATTCTATAAAGCTGAGCGGCTTCCTAACGGGAGAAAATGATTAAATTATCCTCTATTAAGCTTCTTCTAATATAATAATCACCTAAACCTAAACGTATATAAATTTAATAATAATCTTAAACCTAAACTTATTTCATATAAACAAAGACAAACTTAAATCCTTCTTTTTTTTTTCTCCTAATAGAATTCTCAAAAGAAGATCCTTCTCCTTTTTTTCCTTTTCATCTTCCAAACTATTAATCGTTGGTTCGTAAACGAATTACATTAGAAGGTAATTCCCAACAAACCCATTCATTTATATATATAGTTTTATTGTTAATTCGAGTTAAAATCATGAAAACTCGGGTTTAAAAAGTAGTTTCAGTGTAAAGTTCGGTTATGAACATTTAAAAAAAACTTAGCGAGCTGACCGAACTTTCAATTTAGGAAGAACACTAAGATAATTCGGTTGGGAAAAAAAAAAATTCCTAACCGAACTTTTTTCAAAACTCTTCTGCTCCTACATGTTCTTCATTTTCCTAGCCGAATTTTTGTCGACCTAACCGATATTTATACTGTTTTTTTATTTTCCTAGATAAACTTTTATCGACCTAACCGAACTTTTTCCAATTAATTTTAATTCTCTAATACAACATTAACACTAACTTATGTTTTATATAATATAACTAATACAGTATAATATAAAACTAACAATCAATTAATTTAACTAACTTAATTATTAATATTAATTAATAAAAGATATTTTGGCCATTACTAAAATTATATGGATAAGGGGGGCTAACTTCATAGTGACCTTCTCAAAATGGAAAGGATCGTCCGCTCAAATTCTGAGAGGTCCCCAAAAAATCGTTCTTGTTATAAGACTCTTGAAGATGATGGTTTGATCTTTTTGCATCACAAAAGTTTTTGGAATCTTGAAATTTCTTAGAAGGTAATTTTTTGTGGTCTTTGTGTTACAATACAATACCCACATTTGACATTAATAGACGGGAATAGATGTTGACTTTCCTGGGTTGTCACCACATAGAGGCACTTTGGAAAGAGTTAGGACCTTTAGGTTTATATCTTTGTTGTCCTCACCAAATTTTTAATCTTTTCGGTTGATAACTCTGACAACTCGCTCCACCACCGATACCTACTCCAATATCTTGCTCGAAGGTTTATAACTGCACCATCTCATTCCACCACCGATACCAACTCCAACACCACCAGCACCACTACTATCAGTCTAACACACGACATAGCTGGCCAACCACCAAATCCAACACCACCGCCACCACACAATCACTACCACATCATAAACCAAAACTTTTAAAAACCACAAAATAAAGAAACCATAAACACATACTTATCAAAACAAATAAAAAAAATAAACTTAATTTTGATTTTTTTATCTAACCAACATATTTACATTCATTGTGAAATCATAAGGGGTATCTGGAATTATTTCTTGGATCGTGTCAGAAAACCAAATGTCAGTACAACAGGAAAAAATGATCAAACCTGATTCTTAGATGGAAAATCTGGGACATTATACAATTTATTATTTGGTGGGTAATTTTGATTAAAAAAAACAACTCTTCAACGGGGAATACAAGGATTTGTATGCTACATATAATCGATAGTGTTAAATTCTCATCTTTAATAGGTCCGTAGGGTCTAACATTTTGGAACGCATTACTTTTAATACCGTCTTGAGTGGATGGAATGTTGTTTTAAATTCTTTGTAATGCTATCATACATCTGCTACAATGGAGATCATACTTCTCTTTTCCAGTTGATTCCACTTTAGTGGTGAAACTGTTTATAATTTTGCCCTTTTTAAGTCAAAATAAAAATAAATTAAAAACACTATAATTGGAAACTTAATTCCAGGGCTACCTATTTTCAATCTTATGATCACCTAATAATCTCTAAAATAAGGTCATAATGCAGATAAGGTGACCCTATATGCCCAAACAATTTATACTTGCAGTACTTTTTCTGTTGAACCATACAGCCAGAAGACCAATTCTGAATCCAGTCAGCAAACCAATCCTGGTACAAATGCCAACTCATAGTCTTTAGGATTTGTTAACAATATATTCTGTTTAGGATTTGATTAGATTTCTTGTTATGTTTAGGATTTCCTGTTATGTTTCGGATTTGTTTAGATTTCCTACCTTATATAAAAACTACTCTCATTATATAAGAGACCCTCCTGTACGGTTAAAGTATTAAGAAAAATTAAGAAGCAAATAATTCTTGTCTCAACCTGGTATCAGAGGGGGTTCGATCCTATGGGAGGAGCTTTGCTCCTCTCCAACCATCACCACTAGTTCACGTTCATACCATTCCACCAATATTTTCACTTTGCATTCACAGTATCATCTCCTTGCATACCATCTTTGAATCACCACCAGTTCAGTTCCACTCCTTACATAACACACTACAACCGCAGAAGTTCACGACCACGGAAGCACAACAGCACTATACTACCGTCAACACCAGCTTTTAACTATCAATTTGAATCTCTTAACCAACAGAGAACACCAACATCATTTTTGAGTCTCTTAACCAACAGAGAACACCAACAAAATTTAAACACCAACAAAAATTTTGATTCTCTTAACCAAAAGAGAACACCAACACTATCTTGAGTCTCTTAACCAACAGAGAACCACAAAAAAAATACCAGCATCTACTATTTCTACTTCTAATACTTCAACAGGTAGACCACTCAGAATCATCAAACCAAACGTTTCATTTGTTGGGTAGGCGAAAACCTCTGAACCAACTAATTGGTTAAGTTTCGTAAAGACCCAACGTGAAGATTTTCGGTTTAAGGCGGAACCTCTGAACCTGTTAAATGGTTAAGTTTCGTGACAACTCAGCAAACGAAGCCTCTGAATCTATGACGATCAAGCTTCATAAAAACTAGAAAAACGGACAAGTATCCACCGTTACCAAGCAAGCTATAGAAGACATAAAAAATCTATGGAGACAAGAAAGCAAAAATAAAATGAGATCATATCGATGGAAAACCAATCCATGGGCCTGTATGAGCAAGATAAGCGAAGCATGAGAAGCAAGTTGAATGTTCACCAGCTATCCTTCAACTTGAGGGAAAGTGTTGAATCATACATCCAGAAGACCAATTCTGAATCCAGTCAGAAAACCAATCCTGGTACAAATGCCAACTCATAGTCTTTAGGATTTGTTAACAATATATTCTGTTTAGGATTTGAGTAGATTTCCTGTTATGTTTAGGATTTCCTGTTATGATTTCCTACCTTATATAAAAACTACTCTCATTATATAAGAGAGCCTCATGTATGGTTAAAGTATTAAGAAAAATTAAGAAGCAAATAATTCTTGTCTCAACCGTTTCCCACATTTTTTGTGGATAATTTGGCAAGCTAAATTAGATTTTCATCATCGTTTTTTTTCGTCAAGATTTTGGCTTCTCTTAAATAGTCTATGATTTTAGTAACCATAGAAAATTTGACTTTGGTCAATTAGTTTTGACTAGAATTTTAAGTTTGACCATTTTCTATTATTATTCATAGCTCAATACGCTAGCGATTCAATGAGTAGGTGAAACATTAAGTTAGAAAATCAATGACTCGGTGATCCATTAAAAACCCTCTAAAAACGTTTTAGTTTTTTTCTTTTTTTTACTTTTTTCAACCGAGTTTATATATGAGGAAAATAAATTTAACTCTAGAAGGATAGAACCCTAATTTAACCGTGGATAGTGAATATAGACATTGAAGAGGAGAGATGAGTTAATGGTATGTAAAATTATCACCATTACAACCAGATTCTAGCATTTGTTTGTAAACATAAATGGCTTGGTTTGGATTTCCATCAATAGCATTATGCTTTATTATACCACTGTTTTCTGTCTGATGGTAATGAATGGAAAAAATAGTGATGTAAGTGCATCTAAGATTCTGACCTCTAAACAAGAATGAAAGCCTTGATTTTCAGCTTTTATAGTGACTAGATACTCATGAATACAGCAGATAAGAACCAGCTTCACTTCAAAGACAGAAAACATGTGGTTGAATTTGTTTAAGTTTGAAAATTAGTATTCCTTTATCGGCATTACTAATCTCATGTGTTTTGCTTGATTCAAATTTTGAAAAAAATATTTCTAGGTTCATGCGTTTTTTGTGAGAAAGAAAAGGAGAAATGGGCGTTTGGGTTAGAACACGATCTGTGTTTTTACAAATAGTTAAGGCTAATAGGTGAATCAACTCAGTAACATTTTGTTATATTCGAATTCGGCTAACCTAACTAGGTATAAATCTTTTCTAACTCAATATATATATTATGGGTATTGATTTAGGCTATGGTTAATAAATTGAAAAAAAATTATGGGTTATAAATAATATGGGTTATGGTTAATAAACAGTGAATTATATTTAACAGAATCCTAAGATTAAAAAAAAAAAGGAATCTGGAGAGGAAAAAATGTTTCGTTAACCTTGGCTAGTTTTGGGCCTACCTGAATTATTTTGGCCCTACTATTAAAAGTTAAAATAGGGTCATTATAAAGTTACTGCCAAAACTCCTTATCCAACTGTTTATGTGAATGCCTAATTTACCCCATGATTAATTAGTGTTAATTAATTTAATTAATAGTTATTTAGTCGTTTAGTTGTGGAATCAACTACTGTTAAGTAATCATCATAATTTGCAAGAATCTCAGAAATTTTGATTTTTTTTAAGTTAATCAAACCAGAATCAGTGGTTACGATGGAAAACGTGTGCCGATTCTGGCTTAGTGTTCTTCGTGATTGAAGAACACTGGAATCGGTGGATATTATCATTAACATATGCCGATTCTTAAAATCGGTGGATATGGGTGTTATTATGAAACGATTCTGTTACACTTCCGTAGAAGACAAATTTCTTCCATAGTTTAGGATATTAGCGCATTGCATTACATAGTTTATGGTATTAGCGCATTGCACTACATAATCTAGCATGTGTATTCTTGAAGCTCGTATATTAATACATCGTTAATGAACCTCCATGTATGTTTTTTCAACATGGTGTATTCCCTCACGTGCATAGATATTCTTTCCCTGTTTCGAATTCGCCATAGGCTATTGAATCATTCGACCTGAAATTAAATCGATTACACGTTAGTATACGAACATCAAACGATAAGAGAGGGATAAGCATGCCAAAATACTCACTTTCTCACTATTAAAAGCTTGAGGATGATGCTCGTGAACCATTCTTCTAATTTTACGGAACTTTCACATTTCGATTTTGATGTGGTAGAATCTAAACGCTAGGTCTCTCGATTTACGATGTTTAATATTCCCAGTGCGGTCATAGAAGAATTCTTTGAATCTCTTCCCAAACATCGGATAAATTTTGTACGGACGTTGGCGGAAGACGGGAATGAGCGACTTGACGAGCTCCAAAAATTCTTCTGGTTCCCAATCCATTTTATCGGGTCTATTTGAGTAGTGGATAAAGTGGGAGTGAGTAAAAGGTGTAAGTTTGGGGCAAGTTGGGTCCTTCTTATATAAAGGAAGTCCCAACGGCTTATGTTTTCGAAAAACTCAAAATTTGGGTGAAATATTATGTAAAAATCATTTGTTATGTAAGAGAACATCAAACGATTCTGGTTTATCGAAAATCTTAAAAACTAGGCTTGATAGAATCGTTCTATATTGATGTTCACATCAAACAAATTTAAGCTAAAAACAACAAAAAAAGTTGAACATTTTCTCTGCTTCGAACCGTTCGATATGAATGCTTATATCGAACGATTCTAGGCTAAAAAACCAACGTAAAGTTTGATTTTCTTTCTCCTCCTAGAATCGTTCTATATGGATGCATGCATCGAACGATTCTAGGCTAAAAAACCAATATAAATTTGGTTTTTTCTCTGCCTAGAATCGTTCAATATGGATGCCCACATCGAAAGATTTTTCCCTAAAAGAACAACAGAAAATTGGTTTTTTCCAAGTCCGTAGAATTGTTCTATATGAACGTTAACATTAATCGATTCTGAATTCCTGGAAAAAGTTTTGCATTTTCTGTTCATAATCGTTTGATAGGTTTATCCACGTTGAACGATTTTGGCAATAAAAACAACCATAGTTCCAATGATAAAACTTCCAAAATTTTAGTTTTTTAGTCACATCTTAGCCAACACAATAATTTCAAAACCAAGTAAACCCGTTCTTTTATAAAATAATAAATATAATTATCCATATGTTTAAATCTAAATGACAAACATAAATTAAAGACATAATTATCCCAAGTGAAAGACATAAGTTTGAAAAACAAGAATGCATGCATTCAACCATATCACCACCTTCCCCACGACCATGACCAAGACCGCATCGACCTCGTTTTGAATGTCCTTGTTGGTCATCTCTGCCTTGTCCACTGCTTGGTTCACCCCGATCATCCTTTCTCACTCTTGGTTTTCTTGTTGACACCGTCTCTGCCGCCTCCCTAAACCTAGTACCAGATTGTTCATCTTCTAGAGCTTGGTATTCTTCAATCTTCGCCTGGTTCGCCACAACATGTTTTCCTCTCTCGGTACACATTTTTGTTTTGTCGATCATATACGTGATTCGTCTTTCCTGTTTTTTTTCAAACAAAAAACAAGTTATATTTCATTTTAAACCCTCTTAACATACTGTAAGATACCACAACACATACCAGAATATCGAGAGCTCTATCCCAGTCCTTAATCAAGGGCTTCTCGTTTATTCATATCACACAAGTGTGAGAAACGTTGAGGTACCATGGCATATACTTCAGGATGGCTTTAGCATCTGATTTCGCAGCCCTAACCATTCCATATAGTTTAGACACCATATTCTCCCAAACAGCTTAAGTTGGTAAAGGATGGTGGACAACCTCAATATCGTTCCGAAGGGAAGTACATTTATCCATATCAAATTTGAATGTTGTTGCATCAGGGATATCCTGCATAACACCATATTGTCTCGCCACCTTGCCGACTTGTACAAAACATAACCTCTGGGGTGAAACATAGGTCCATGGTAACGTTGTTCCTGGCACCCAACCAACGTTACTTCCGCAAATGCTTTCTTGTAAGAATTATATAGCACATCTGTCGTCGTCAAGTTGTCCAGTCGTCGCCTTAGCTCAAGGAGGTCCTTTTTCTGAATCTGGCCCTTTCCATTGTAGGAGTATCTGCTTCCAAAAGAAAATTTATCCCGATTCACTTTCACACTGGCCCTCTTAGCAAACTCTGGGAAGTGCAAGTATATCCACACCTGCATCAACGTAGGAATATATGTGAGTATACGAAAAGTAAGACAAACAAATCTCTATAACTACATCCCTTGAATTACCTGGAGAAGAGACACATTCTCTCCAACTTAGGTCATGTATACTCTAGTACACTTTATCATCTCGTTCAACAAGTATGCAAGGCAAGCAGTGGCCCAAGAGTACTCGTAGACTTTGTCCACTAACTGGATGTAGTTGACATTCACCTAAGAAACTGAAACATCAGGGAAGATAACATATCCCAAGATGTAGAGAATATATGCGGTGGCGGTAGCCTTGATATGGTGCGGGGTCAGCTCACCTCTTTCATGGAGACCCTTTGTTCCCATGAACTCTTCCGTAAGGTGGATGAGACGGAATATTCTCGGCTTTTTCTCTTTCACCGTCGTCATCTCCCTCGTAGTCTTGTCCGTATCCCAACCAAATACCTTAGAGGTGAACTTGTAGATGTTCTCCCAACTAACCTCATTCATGTAGTTGGGACCCCTCACAGATTTACCTCCCACGCTCAGACCCGTGATCAACTGCATATCGTTTGGGTTTATTGTCCTTTTCCCAAACGAAAGATGCAGAGTATCCGTTTCCGTGTAATATCTCTCGAGGAAGGCAAAACAAGGGGCTTGTCATACTAAACCACAGAGTTCTTGACTCCGTACATCAACCATGTATCTTCGACGATCCGTTGCACTTCGAGTGCTTCTCCATCTAGTGGCCATAACTACATTTTTCTGATTGACGATTGGTGTTTTGTAAGACGCATGACATCAGTGTGATCCTAAATAACATATCATGACAAATCAGAAATTGCGTTAAGCTTAAATAGTAGTAGACGATATATACAATAAGGTTGAGATACTTACCTTGGTTGCACAGATTTAACATCCCAATCGTGCTCGTACTCTCATAGAAACTCTCCTTCGTTATCCGGTAACCCATGAATAGCCTCATTGGGGCGGGGACTTAACAATATCTCAGGCTTAGTATGCTCCTTTCTTCTTACTTACTAGTGTAGCATATTTATCTCCTTGTTGTTTTTGTGGTTGTCGTGGTGGTGTTCCACCTCTTCGTTCTTCCATGTCATGGATTTCGCTATCTTCCTTATCACTTTCATCTTCACTTTGAACTCTCTCAGGTCTGTCTCAGAAGATGAAGTTCTTCTTTTCTTTGGTATTCCACTTGAGTTGGTTCATTGATGGAGACCCCTTTAGCTTTCCTCGCTGAACCTCTGTGGCGGTTAGCCGCCAAGTTCTTACCATCCTTCTGATGAGGTCTCAAGCTCTGAGGAGTATCAAGATTATGTTTTTTCTTCTCTCTCTTTTCCGGTGTCGTTCTCTTTCCCTTATCCCTAAAGAGTACGACAACATACGATAATCAACAATCGAATTCAAGTGAATTTAGGAATTCCAAGAGTAGAATCGGCCACCACGATACATCCACATCCAACGATTACTAAAATTATACATTAAATAACCATTTGATGATGGTGTTCACATCCAACGATTCTACACTAAAAAACCAACATAAAAATTTCGGTTTTCTCGACCCAGAATCGTTCGACAAAAATATCCACAGCGGACGATTCAAAAAAATGTTCAGTTTCTCCTCGACCCAGAATTGTTTGATAGGAAAGTCCACATCGAATGATTCTGAGAAATGTTCAGTTTCTTCTCGACCCAAAATCGTTCGATAGGGATGGCACATCGAACGATTCTGGGTCGATGTTCTTCCTGACTTTTCAGTTACTTTAGAATCGGTCGACGGGGGCGTGAACATCGACAAATTCAAATTGGAATGTGGACATGAATATCGAACGATTCTGGTTTTCACAAAAAACCCAGAAATCAAATTTTTCAAATTGTAAGTGTTGGCATGTGATTGAAACCTAATTTAGAGTGATGGGATGATAGAAAAGTACCTTATTCGAGCCATTGTGTGTGTGAGAGTTTCTTCAGGTTCATCCGTAACTGTTTTCCTCCTTCATTGTTTATTTTGAATTGTTTTTGCAATTTGTGGATTTCTTCCACTAGGTTGAGTTTCTCTAGTGAGATGCTTTATTCGTTTTGGCATTTTTGTTACATAGAAAAATCAAACGAGTAATCGTTTTTTGAATCGTCGATGTTTTGGTTTTAAATGGAGGAGAATAGAAGAAGAAGAAGAAGAAGAAGAAGAAGAAGAATCGTTTGATGAAATAGAAATGGAGAATAGGTAGAGTAATTAGTTTTAGTAATTGGGTTTACTTTTAATTTGTAATATTAGGTTTTATATAGGGTAATTTAATATTTTCACCTAAATGTAGACACTTTTTATCTACAAATATGGTGGGACACAAAATTAGGTAGGGCTAAAATAATTCGTGTAGACCCAAAATTAACCAGGTTAATAACATCTAATGATCAAACAAGTAAGATATGTTTTTATGCCCGATCCCAAAGGTTTGGATTGGTTTAGATGGAAATCAAGTTTGACCTCGATGTAATTCTGGATTTGAAAAACATATGTTTACACTGTTGACTAAATACTTAAAGAATGTGAACCTTGATCGTCCGAACACAGAAGAAAATATTGAATGTTTAAACCTTGAGGCGATCAAACACGCACAAAAAGAAATGTAAAAAAAATGGTTAAATATCTGAATCTTGAAGTGTTTTGACTAAAAATATAAATAAAATCTTGATATTCAGGTCAATTTTCCTCGTCCTAAGTTATCCCTTAGCCATTTCATCCAGTTTGCATTAACTGGACAACCCTGAAATTGAGAGGGAGTGGCCCTAAAGGATAAAACTAAAATTAGGCTTTTAAGATTGGGCCACATATCTCATATTTTATAATATTATAGGCCAATGATGAGCTTGGACCGTCTCCATTGCTAATGTCTTTAAAACGGCAAATGCTAACGCTTTATTTATTTATTTATTTAAAGCATATAAATTTATTAAGAATCTAGAAAGAAATTATAAAAGGATACGCTAACTCAGTTGGATGGCCGTAGTGATCGGTTTTTCTTTAGAAATTGAGAAACAAAAGTAGTTTACTTACTTAACTTTCTAAGTGAAGGGAGGCGTATAGAGCCTTTATAGATAAATTTGTTTAGATAGGAAGGTACAAAGTGGTCCTATATAATATGTTCTTGATTGACCTCCGCATGTAGCATGGTTGTCGAGGGTGTCTGTTGTCTGGTTTTTTTCTCTGTAATTATGGTTTATGTTGTTCTACGGGATGTGTGATATCCGTTGCTTGATATCTGAGATCATACAGGATATGTATCATGGCGTTTCTGCGTCGGTGCTTATAAATCCAACCAAGCTTTCTAAATCCGTTTCGAAGTGAACTTTGATCCATTGTCGATCCAATACCGATTCGAAGCCAGCAGTATGGACCAAGTTTCTTCCATCGGAGCGGTTGTGATTCCAAACGGTTGTGCAAGATTTGTTAAGGTGGTTGCATTATAATCCCTGCAAATAATACAGCATCGGCTTGACTAGGGTGACCTTTAGCCTCCTCGTCCGTGTTAATTTTAATTCATTCTCCTACTGGGGCAGTCTATCATGCTAAAATTATCGTCGTAGTTCGCCTGGATCTGTTTGGGTTTACAGGTGGTGGTAGATCTGGTAGATGTGGGGGTAATACGTCTTTTTCCCAAGTGAATTCTTGCTGCAGAAGAAGTGATATTTGGACTATGGTTGTTGGATGTTGTTACTTTCGGCAATGCATTTCTGGAAATCCATAAGGACCACAACAGGAAGCAATAAGAGGTGGTAAAAATAGTATAGGATTGGAGCTGTAAAATTTGATGGATCGTAGTGTTCAAATGGAAAGTGGATGAAATATTGAGATTGGGATGGGGGTGGCGTGATAGTAACCTAATAAGGTTATGACAAGCCTCCATGGCGACCTGACATTGCAGGAGGATGTGGGTAGCTGTTTCAGTTGCGGTATTGCATTTTGGGAAGATATTGAAGGTGGTTAGATGGATTTTGTTTAAGATACTGAAGGTCGTAAGTTCTTCACTCAATGTTTTCTACAGGATAAGTTGTATTTTTGGTGGACATGGAAATGTCCACAAGAAATTTTTGTTTGGGAGAGGGTTTGGTTGTGTTGGTATGGGGTTAAGGTTTAGGCATTTAAGCCAGAGGCAATTATATATTTTCTTAATTTTGTGTAGGGCCATATGATTTTGTTTGATGGCCCATCTTGGGGTATGTGGATATTAATGATTCTCGTTGTCGCTAAGGGAGAAAGTTGAGAGATTTTTTCTTGGCCCCAGTTATGGATGATTGGGATAATGATATCCGCCACTGTCTGAAGATTTGGGCATTGGTTCTGGGTGAGAAGTATGTATTGTGGAATCCAGTTTTATGTAATGTGAGTCGTCATTCTATTACCAATATGGTGAATGGTATGTTGTTTGATGGTTGGAATGAGGAAGAATAGTTGTTTCCATTATGGACTGTCATAGGAGTGAGTTGTGATGTTTTCATAAAAATGGATTCTTGGTTAAGGTGTTTTTCCTTTCAAAGGCTTGCCTAGATAGAATCTGGTTGATTATGGAGACGCCAAATTTGTTTCATTAATAAAGCTTTGTTGTATTGTGCGATTTTACGGATTCTAACCCTCTCTGATTTCCGGGTTTGTTAGTTTATCCCAGCCTAAGGGGTGGAGATTTTGGTAGAAGAATCGTGACCCGATAAGAAAATTTCTGGTGATGCGGTCAATCTTGTTGTGTACATGAGTAAGAAAAAGTTGTGTTTGCATCAGGTGATTAGAGTTAGGAGTACTAACTTTCCCACATGTATTAAATACTTAGTCATTCATCCTTTAACTTGTCGTGCTAGTCTCTGGTGTAGAGGTTGAAAAAAAAAGAGTAGTCGGTTTCCCTTGTTTGAAGTGGACCACTAGGTAGATTGGAGGGTTTGGGATGGTCGACATGTTGAAAAATCGTTGTAGATCGTCTACCTGATTTTGAAGAAGCCCCGGATCGTGAATTATTGTAGATTTTGCAGTGTTGATGAGTTTCCCCGCCGAAATGGAGTAGAAGAGAAACATGTGCTTGACATTTTATGTGCTCTTTTTGGAAGCTCTATATGTGATTAGTAGGTCGTCTGCGTACATGAGGTGAAGGATCAGTGAGGTTTTGCAAGATATCCAGAGTCCCTTTATATTGTTTAGAATTTCCATTTTTGCTTGGTTTGAAGAGTGGATCTTTGCACAAATGATGAATATATACGAAGAAATGGAATCTCCTTGTCTGATTCCTCGATTTGGGTTGAAGTTATCGTGTGGGGTGTCGTTGACATTGATTGAGTAGGTTACAGATGTGATACAGAGCATAATATAATCTTTCAAGGCGAGTGGGAAACTCATGTTGGTGAAGTTTTTCTTGATGAACCCCCAATCTAAACTGTCATAAGCCTTTTGTATGTCCAGTTTAAGAGTTATTTTTGGTTCATATGTGATAGATGAGTTTCGAATATGTGGAATAGTTCACCGCTTATTTTTATATTTTCATGTATTGAACATTGTGGTATGAAGAAACTTTGGTAAGAAATTATTAAGGAAAGAAAGGAGTGGGCGAAGTCGATTTACAATGGTTTTGTAAGTTACATCACAAAGTCTGATAGGTCGGAATTGTGAGGGTTTGGATGGGTGGTCAATTTTTTGGATTAAAGTGAGATTCGTGTGATCCATAAGAGGGTCCATAGTAAGGGTACTGAAGAATCTCTATAATGTGGTTATTATCTGAATATGAGTAATATCCCAGAAAACCTTAAAGAACCTACTAATGTAACCATCAGGCTCCGATGCACGTTCAGACCCAATGGTGAATAACGCCCCCTAATTTCCTTGGTCGTGACCTTAGAATTAAGCATGTCGCATTGTCTCGTGGTTAGCCTAGAGGAGATTTTTGAAAAGAGCTCGTCATCGATGACCGTGTTGTGAGTCGTATATTGTGTTGTTAAATGGTCGATCAATAATTGGATTATGTCTTCTTTATCAGTGATCCAATTGTTTTGTTGGTTTTTTAGTTGTTGTATGTTGTTCCAACCTCTATGAATCGTTGTTTTTGGTGAAAGAATGTGATCTTATTGTCTCCTGATTGCAACCATTGGATTCTGGATATTTGTTGCCAGTAAGTGACGTGGCTTTGAAGCAGGGTCAGATGACTGTTTTGGTATATTTGAATATACTGCTAGGTAGTTTGAACGAACATTCTTAGAAAGATGTTTTAACTGTGTTGGATTCGCGATCGGACAGGACATGCGCCTAACACTTGCTCGAGACACAATGAACAAGCCACATTATGTGTCCCGTAAAAATCCACAATGGACACTTAATGGACATTATTGAACACGCCATAACAAATTTATATTGGTTCTAATCAAAATAAACTAAATGTGACGTAAATTTATTTTTCTTTTAGTCAAATTCAAGCATTGTTCGTAAAAGACTCGATCAATATTTCACATTTTCAATTTTATTTATAATAGTCAGATATTTAAAAAAACAAGAACAATTATTTTGTTGGATAGATTGTTGTAAAATATTACCTCTGTTTTTGAAAAAATGATAGTAATTTTTTTCCAAAAACAGAAACGGAAGGAATATCATTTTAATGATACGTATATAATATGTCCGTGTATCTCTTTTTTTTTTTGCATTTAAGGTGTCCTCGTAGCTATATTGTATCATAATTGTGTCACATATCTATATTCTTACAACATAGGATGTGGTGTCAAATAAAAAGGCTTTGGATAAAAATAAAGGGACCAAACAAAACAAAACGTAGTTTTCCAAACATTGATTCTTCTAACAAATTCGTAGTGAGCATCATTCTTTTCAGAAATATTGCGACTGTCATTACGTATAACCAGAACAATTATGAAGCTTGTTTTCAGAAGTGGTCCATTATTCATTGCCTTAATTGTATCGTTGTTTACTCTACAAGAAAATGTGGGAATGTATCCTAGAAATAGCTAAAAAGTTTTTTTAGATTTTTCCAATGAATCAATCTTAAGTCTAGTCATTCTCTAAATTCCTTATTGGTATCTAAATAGTAGGTGTCTCAGGCTATTGCCAAATGGAGTAATTGATATCTTTTGTGTAAAAAGTCTTTAAAGCTTTTGTTTTCATCCCCTACCTAACAAGGCGTACACACTTTTTGCTCCTTTAATCGACAACGATATATCACCATCTATCTAGCTAGCACCAATTATGGCGTTTCTTCAACAAAATCTAAAATGCATGATTCAAACTGGATTGTGCGTATTTCTCGTCAAGTGGGGGCTGCATACTTTAGACTTTTTTTTCTTCTAAGGATATCCCTGAATTATGTTGGAAAATATACTTCCTGTAACAGAGAAAAACAAACACAGAGA
>JAJJMC010014297.1:3380768-3422313 GCA_023531435.1 Papaver californicum | reverse complement strand
AGACTGCCCTTAACTCAATATTTGCCAGGTACACCTTCAGGAAGATGCTGCTATACCCTTTCAGTGACAAACTTGAATTCAGGATAAAATCACCTGATACCAACCCAGCTAGCAAAGCTCGTTGGCCCGTTGTGAACTTAACAAAAGATGAAAATAAGAATGTAAAACTAGTGCGCAAAACAAAGCAGGAAGATGGTGAAAAGTCGTCAGGACAGTGGCTGCGACTGGGATAAACGAAAACCTTAGTAATGTTGTTCTTTTATAGGAGAAAAAATCTTTTGAGTTTTAAAACGGTGAAAATTTAAAACACAAACGTTAAGATTCTTTTATTTAAAACGCCAAGGCTCGCGCCAAGGCTCACACCAAGGCTCGCGTCAAGGCTCACGCAAGCACCGCAAGCCCGCAAACCCGCGGCCTGCGGTGCTTCGGTGCGAAGCACCGCACATGTATGCATTTGCCCACTAGTCCATTTCCCAAGTCCATATCCAATCCACTAGTTCTTTTCCTTTTATTGAACGTTTGTGGTGATATGCATGAACTTCCTCCTTGATTTAACCAATGTGGGATAATCAAAGGTTTCTCATTCACTAAGAAGTGAAAATGGATGGCTTTAATTCCACCCAAGTTTGGACTAGTGTTCCTAGCACCCATCAAGCTAATTTTAAAGTAACAAAAATTAATTTAAGTAAGAAACTATTAATTTTAGTAATAACCATTTTTTATTTCCCAACAAATTATACTGTTGATGACAGACTTATTCGGAATCGGAAAACCCTACAGTGATCGGAAATCACAACAACACCAATATAAAAGATAAACCAGTTACAACGAATAAAATTACAGACCATATAAAGAGTTACAACCGTTCCATGAATCCATGAATACAACCGTTACAACGGATAAATTTTAAAAGACGGATGTGTACCTAAAACAAAAGGAAAAAAATAACTAAATTTCTCCTTATATAGCCACCGAAATAATTAATTTTTGTGTATACTTTTTTAAAGAGTGTTTTAAACCTCTGATAATTTACCCTGTAGATAACCGTGATGACATTGCCCTTTTTATTAGTAAAAGCTCCAGCATCTTTCTCTGACCATAAATTCCTAATGATAGAATGTGAAAATTGAAATTCTATTGGATACTTTTGTATTTGACATGTCCATTTGCTTAGTTAAGTAATTAACGTGTGGTTCCACTACTACGAGTCCTAGATAGCAATTAGTTGAACAGTAAAAAAAAAAGGTTATTAGGACTCTGTAAAATATAAATTTAGTTAAATATCCGGTTAAATATGTGGAATCCGAAAAAAGTATGGATATACGTCTTTAACGGGTTTTATATATACTAATTCGACATTTAAAATTCTGCATAAATATATAATTTTTAATCAGATTTATAATTTTTTAATATATATTAAACATGATTTTAATAACAACTGATTATTAATTATAGATCATTTCATCAACACTGTCATTCTTTTTTGTGGTGTATCTTGATTGTAATAGGATATAAAATGATGATTGTTATCTTCTAGTTGATTATAATACGATGAATTTAACTCACGAATCTGTTCGGAATTTGGGAAAGCTCAAAATAATTTATTTAGTCCAAAAAAAGAATATTATTAGATCGGAATTATAAATAGACAATAATTTTATACGGGAATATGTAATTCCCAAATAGTGGCGACTAATTCAATGAAGTTAAGTAAACATGCTAGCTAGGCTACGGGTGCTAAGAATCTTTACCAGTCGATTATATAATGAAATTGAACTCTCATGTGAACAGCCTGAGTATGCGTAAAACTGTATCGGCTGTTTCAGTTCTTTCATTTCTAATAACAAACGAATAGTCATGTCAATTACAAAAGTGTATAGTTGGAATATAATTGAACAATGTTTTCGTTGCTTTAATTATTGAAGCATCGACTAAAGAAGACGCATGAACTTTGTCATTAATGGATTCAAAAGCCAAAAAAAAAAAAGATTAAAATTTCTTTAAAGTGGTTAGACATCATGGGCAAAACTATATTTAAAACACACTAATGTGAATGGTTCTCCTTTGTATTTTTCTTTTCGTACGAAAAATCTGATTCTTCATTGATTTTGTTATTTAAAAGCTGGTTTAATTGGGGACATATAAAATAAATAGGGGCTGAGAAATCTATAGTCACACCATTAATTATATAAGGTATTAAAAGATGGTGAAAACACGTATTTACTCTCACCATCAATAACCAATCCTAAAATCCTAGTAGACTTAATCTACAAGCCCCTAATTCTTAAAATCAAAAAAAAAAAAAAACTTTTTTATTCTTTTCTTTTTCCCTAACTATTTCATAAAAAATTTATCAAAATTAATTCGAAAACTTTAATCGTCAATAACTTGTTGTACCTACAAACATGGCTCGTATGAAAAATCTTTAGAGACAAGTAACCCACCTAGAATCGTAGGGAAACTAAAAGGAAAATTAAAGTCGAAAAGGAACAAGAAATCAATTCGAAAAGAATCGGACAACGAAACGGTCCCAATTAAAGAGTAAGAAAACAAAAACCCATTATTCTATTTGCTGGATGTGAATGTACGTTTGGTTGAGTGTAAATCTAGACTAAAAACCGTCAAATTGCAGTTACAGGGAGAGGGTCGGCATGGTCGATCACCTTAGACCATGACGACTGTTCATATGCATGTTTCAAGTATCAAAAATCATCATGGTTTATTTATTTTCGACCATGATGACCCTTGTTGGTTATTTCCCTGAAGACGAAGGGTTTGCTTAGGATCGCATCAATTTTCACCTTAAACCATGATGACTTTAAATATGTGATGACACTTTAATAAACCATAACGACACCCATAGAAAAACTAATACTCTGCCCCGTTTTAATGATTAGGGTCGTCACTGTACAAATATTTTGTCGTTATTTGTTTTATCTTGGGTCGTTACTGTCGACAACTTAGACCCTGACGACTCTATAACTAAGTATGAGATTATTGGTTCTGAATTTTTGATTTTTTTCGTATTTTGTAATGTAGTTGGGTTAAAAAGACAAAGAAAAGAAAAGGTAAACATGTACCCACTCCTCCTTCTTTTGCCTCCTCTATTCCATCGATGACTTCAGACAATGACAATGAACAAACCGAAGATGAAGTTGATGACACCAATATTGGTGGTAGTGGTGTTGGTGGGTCTAGTGGTACTGGTGGTGGCGGTGGTGGTGGTGATGATGATGATGGGGAGGATGAGGAGGAAGATGTACAAGAATAGGCACAAGAGGAGGTACAAGAAGAGGCGCAAAAAGAGGTACAAGCCAAGGACAAAGGCCAGGGAAAGGAAATAGCCCCACCCGCGAGGCATGTTCCCAAACACCACTTGATCATGGATGTTGAGCGCGGTCAAAATGTGGAAGGCTTACCCTTAGATGGAGGAAAGGTTTTATTTGCATATCCCGGCTCGTGGGCTCGTACCATCCATCCTACCATCGTAACAATCTTAACTTTGGGTTTTTAACTTCTTGTTGTTAATTTGTTTGCTGATTTGGTTATTTCTCCTTATTTTGCCTCCATTTTGTAGGATCATACCAACGTCGTACGCCTTCTCATACGCCGGTCTTCCTATTCAAAAATAAAGTTATGGAAACTAGACGATGAATGTCCAAGAGTTAGAGAGTTAATAGAGAACTCCGGTTTGTATCCTGTCGTACAGAATTCTGTGATTGTGTATTACAGGGTCACGGTTTCTTGCTTCTGTGAGAGGTTTTAACCTCAAGTAGATTGTTTCCAATTTCTGTATGGTAAGATGACTATAACTCCTGAAGATGCAAAAATTATTTTAGGGCTCTAGGTTGAAGGTCGATCCACTAGAGACAACTTCAAGTTCAAACTTCTTTGGAGTGAAATTTATGAATTGGCCAATTCCTTGTTTGTATGGGATGAAGCCACGTCAAAGTCCAAGTTTGTCAAGGGGAGCAGTTACCTGAAGAGATAGTTTAACCTGTTGGGATTGAGGCGCTCATATGTTGGGTCCTACATAAAGAAAGAGATAATGGTACCCTCCCTATGGTTGAAGTTTGTGCTTCCGCGGATGCTTATCTATTGTACGTGCTAGGGGATGTTGTGTTCCCCGATATCAAAGGAAACAAGATCAGCGCCAACTATCTGCAGCTCTTGCATCCTTTAGAAGATATGAATAAGTACTCATGGGGGACTGCCGTCGTCACACACGTAAATGAGGAGCTACGAACATCTCAAATGAACCGGAATACTAGTCTACTTAAGGTAATTGAAGTGATCAATTTATTTTGTCAGATGAATTGTTATTCTTTTTCAATGTCTTGTTTGATGAACACTAGTTTTTTTGTTTTGATGATTATATAGGTATGGATTGATGACCACTTTTATTTGTTGTTCAAAGAAAATGATGATGTTGAAGTGAACCAGACAAGGACCAGTGCTCAACCAAGAGGATTAAAATCCACATTCAGTGGGGGTCAAGAGAAGTTTCATAAGAGACAGTTGTTAGACATACGACAAAGTTTGGACAACATGACACCCAAAGATGTAGTATTTGATTTGTATGTGGAAGAGAGAGTTGATATAAGGAGAGATGTCTCTTTTTACAATGGTCCTTTGTTTCACCCTAAAGGATTCTCAATGTATGATCCGTCGAGAGTAATGCGGCAGCTTTGGTATATTAAAGAACAAAATGAGAATGATTATAAACCAAAATTACAATTCAAAGTTGATAAATGCAAGTACGATGTTTCTACCATTGAGGTAATTTACGAACCTCTTCCGGAGACCAGTGATTGGGATAATAGACATGATAATTTGGTAGATATCTCTTTTTGGGTTCATGTGGATAAGGATTTCGAGGCAAAGGAGGATTACGTGGAATGGTACCGGAAGTTCTCTCATGGTCGTGTGATACAGATAGATTCTCGCGGACAGAAAATCAACAAAGCTTATACTTCTTCTATTCCGGCACCCGACACCAGAATTGACTCTAGCATTCTAAAGCTTGTCGTAAGTATTTTTTCCTTTCTTGTTCACTTTTTCTTAAACATATACACTTAACCTCAATTGCAATTAATTTTTTTTAGAGAGATCGAATTGAGATTATGATAAAGGGACTGAGTTTTTCGAAGGACAAGGGAGAGGTATTGACGCATGGCCAACAAGGTCGGTACGTTGACTTGTTGACACACATTGAAAACCCCTCTGTGGCCAAAATCTTTAGTGATCTGACAAGTGAAAGTAAGGAATCCCACAAACGTTTTTCCCAATTAATCCAACAAGGTGTTGATACCCATGGCGATGAGGGCCAATGAGATGCTACAAAGCGAAGCCGGAGATCAGCTAGACAAGGAAGTGACCGAGGTCATGGTCGTGGTTAAGACGATGTTGTTTTTAAGACGCTGCAATAATAGACTTGAGCTCATGTGTATATACGTTTCTTAAGTACAATTTGATTTTACAGTACTTGAACTCATGTTACTTATGTCTTTAGGAACAATATAATTTAGTATAGTAGTTGTTGTAATGGATTGGTTTGAATTTGAATGTGAATGAAAACATAGTTATTTCTCCAAGTTTGAATGTAAATACAAATGTGTCATCATGGTCAAAATTTAGCATGTTGACGACTCCAACTATGAAAATGTTGTTCCATTTATCAAGGTATAGAGTCGTCATGGTCTATTAGTATCGACCATGACGACTCTAGGTCACCCAAACAATGACAGATAATGGTCATGATGGTAAACTGTATGAACCGATGCGACCCCAGCATACAAAAACATCCAGGAAAACTCCAACTTTGGAAACAACTGTTGTTATGGTAAATTGTTGTCAACCATGACGACACAAACCAAACCAAAAATTTTGGTAGACATGAGTCGTTGTGGTTTATTGTGTAAACCGATACGAGCATATTACACCAAAACATCCAGGAAAAAGTGATGATAGGATTGGTTGGGGTCGTCATGGTTAAAAATAACAGGTTGACTACTCCTAATATGACCCAGTTAGGAAATTATTTCAATGGTTAGGGTCTTCATGGTCGAAAATAGCAGATTGACGACTCCAACTTTGACATTTTTGTTCAAATTCTCCAGGGTTAGAATCGTCATGGTATATTTGTAACGATCCTACCCCCCCCCCCCCCCCCCCCCTCAAAAAAAAATGGCACATATTGGTCGTCATGGTGTTATCAGTGAACTGATGTGACTCTTGGACAATAGACCATACCGGAAAAAAATCAAGAAATACTAGGTAGGGTCATCAAGATGTGTTGGTATCGACCATGACGACCCTAACCTACCCAAATAATGTTATATACAATGCGTTATGGTCGAGACCTATAAACCTGACGACTATTCTACAAAATCATATAATACTTTAGAGTCATTACACTCAGTATATTTTGACTATGACGACCCTAGGTTAAATAGGTTGACACGCAACAAGATAAAACACATTGTATTCATTAAGCATTCTTCGAAATACAAAAGACAAGTTCAAGTTCAAAAGAAAATTTTCCAAAAGCGTGCTTTAACATACACAAAATATACAAATTCTCCAAAAGATATACGACTAATCCCCTAAATCAACCTTTGTTGGAGATTCATCCAAAGTTTTCCATAAGGTAAAGCCATACTCATATTGGTTTGTCCACTCCTTAAAGAACTCTCCCCGATGATCATATCTCGCCGGTGGTAAAGGACACTCTTCTTTTATCTTCAGACCGATGTAATGGTTATTGTCCACGTGTGCCATAATTATTCTTCTCTTCTTTAGTGTCGACTCCCCAAAGAACCATAGAAGAATACATAAACAACAAAAGTGAACGTGTCCGCTAAGAGTTACCCACAATAATACAATCTCATCCAAAACTTATAATCGGTCGTCTTATCCCCCTTCCGCCCTTTTACAGAAGATACCAATTCCTTGAATTAATTTTTTTTGTCTTTTCTATCTCCTTAAAGCATCATCGAAATATAGAGTTCCTTGTCTTGGACAAGTTTTGCGTCCATTTTGGTTCTTGCATAATAGATTTGGGTGACGTTCTCCTCGTCGGCTTCATTGAA
This sequence comes from Papaver californicum, assembly GCA_023531435.1. Taxonomy (NCBI): domain Eukaryota; kingdom Viridiplantae; phylum Streptophyta; class Magnoliopsida; order Ranunculales; family Papaveraceae; genus Papaver; species Papaver californicum. Next base: position 3,415,222 of record JAJJMC010014297.1, on the reverse strand, counting down.
ATGTCCTAATTGTTCCATTGCAACATGGAAACCACAATTTTAATCCCCGTTGGCATCGTCGGTGGATATTAGGTAATCTAAGATGACATGAGGGAGTTGTTGTGTATACTCTTCGTACAACATATGAGTAACACGATATGGCCTTCCTTGTGAATCCCTAGGGGTATGCATATTTCCCTTTTTCCCTTTTTTTGTAACCATTTCACTTGTTTGGATTTGTTGGCTCACGACCACATACTAAAAAACATCCATATTTTGCTAGCCTTCACTTTGTGGCTTTGATTGCATCGCGGAAAACTTCGGTTTCACTTCTCAGTCACTTTGGGTGCATACGTATTTTTTCGGCCGACCCCTTTTCTTCGGTGAAATTGGATTCTCACACTCCTTATAATCTTTTTCGACATACTCATGACGTGGTGGATCTCTTGTGCAGCTCTTCTTGTCCGTCACATGTTCCCTCAATGACATCTTTGAGATTGGTCTACCTTGTGATTTTTGCTTGGTTGGTTCCTTTTGTACCTTCAAATATCAACGGAAGCCCGACCACAAGTTATCAACCAATATTTATCTTCTCGCATAATTCATTTTAGGGTAAACTTCATTTATAGCGCGACCAAGGTCTCTGTCTCCAAACTGTTCATCAGATGCTCATGTGGACCTTAAAGAGTTCTAATCCAGTTAGAAGACTCTCTAGGGTTTGCTTACCATATATATACCGAAGAGAAGTGAAGAAATCGCTATCTGGAGGTAGCACAGATCACCGCAAAAAAATTCAGGAAGAAACGAGTTCTGCTGCTGTGAGAGAGAAGAAGAAGAACATAAGGCGGGAAGAAACTGTAGTTATTATTGTCGCTGATACAGTCGTGTATTAAGCTTCTGAAGCCTTCAAGTCCATCTTTCTTTCCTGTTCTCTTTTCTTTCTTCTGTAACACATACAACACTTCTCTGTAACGTTTATAAGCGTATCAAAACTCCTGTGTTACTTCTCTTTCACCATTGTAAGCACTTTTTGAGCAATGAAAACCTATTTTGAGTGCGTTTCCATTACAATGAGCTAATCACCATCATTGGGGAGACGGAGGAAGCTATTTTTCCAACAATTAAATGGTAACTTCTATTTTATTTATTAATTGCTTTGAATTAATTGAAAAAATGGTTTTTATCAAGTAGTTGTGTTTTCTTTTGATAATCCATGATGGGTTTATTGCTTTTGATGTCTCATGCTTATGATTTACAACTATTATTTTGAGAACCTAACTTTGGCAATGTTTTGATTAAACTGAACACAAGAATTGTACGATTTTATCACTTGCGTTATTGGTTAAAAGCGGAATCCTTAACCCTAGTTCTTCTCATCTATTTCAAATCAAATTTGTTTTAATCCTCTTTATTTTTTTAGGTTTTAAAATTAGATCTAGAAATCGAATCTTCACAAGTCCGAGAATCAAACCCTATTTACCACTAAAAAATCACATCAATTTTTGGCGCCGCCGATGCGGACTTGTTTTTAGGTTTAGAATTTTAGATTTATTTTTAGGTTTTTATTTTTATTTTTAGTATTATTTTTTATTTTGTTCTATTTTACGTTTCTTTGGGTATTTCTCTTTTTGCTACAGGTTTGGAGTTTGGATTGAAAGGAAATAAAGCCACAGACTTTGATGTTTAAAGCCTTGAAGTTAAAGTTAAGGACTTGGAGTTAAAAGTTAAAGATTAAACAACGGAGAAGAAGACAAATGAATTTTTTTTTTTAGATTTTTTTTTTTTTTAGAAAATTGTATTAGGAATCTTTATTATTTCTGTAATTTTTCTTTTATTTTGGACATTCTGTTTGGACTTTTGGATATTTTATTATTTTTAAACCCTACAGAAGGGTATTATTAAATATAAACTGCTACAGGGAAGGACAACAATTACGATATCGTCTCGGCCCCTCGGGTTCCCACACTGACACAGGAGTCGGTGGCCCGAGTCGACTACAACCAATTCATCCCCTGTCTAGTATGGGAGGTAAGACTCGATCAACCCACAAATCCCCTGCAAGTGGGTTTATTGTATTCCTTCGTATGCATATATGTTGAGGAATTGAATACGGTATTACTTTTCTAGTAAAGGGCAAGAACTGGTCATACAAGATAAGGACTCGGATTTCATCATCGTTTCCTTCTTGCCCACTTTAGGAACACGTTACCAAATGCGAACCTAAACCTTAAAATTTTGACTAGAAAGAGACCGATATGGTAACGAGCTTATATGAAACTCGTTCAAAAGGACTGTATTGGTTACTTTGTTAGCCGAACTCGAAGTTCAAGAAGATTATCTTAAGTTGATTAGAGCCTACTTGTAACCCAGGGAAAAGTGCCAAAGAGACAGGGTTATCAAAGCTCCTTAGAGCTTATCCTGTTTCTCTTCGACTTAATCTAATTCAGATCGTTCTAAGAGGTTTGCTAAAACTGTAACTAGTTGCCTTTTGAAAGAATAGAAGCTGGTCTAGAAACAATCTAAGTGGAGCCATCATGATTTTTGTTTGCTAGATTCAATAGGTTTGATTTGGTTGAGTCGGCCTTATTTGTGTATGTTTAGAACCCCTTCATGTTAGGATTTTTAGTCTTAGATTTTTTTTTACATATATTAGGAAATTTTTAGAAAATGTCGAACTAGTATTATGAGGACCAGTACAATGAGTATCCGCCTGAATTTCAAAGTAGACATTATCCATACTATCAACATTGTGTGGATAGTAGTAGGGATCACCACCAACCTTTTGGAGGTAATTACTCATACCAGGGTGATCCCAATAACTATTCGTACATACACCCGTCATATGAACATGAAAATGAGCAAATATCTAGTTATTTATCTTGGAGGGATGCCCCTAAAGAAGATGCAACCTAGTAGACCTTATAATGAACCTATTATGCCTCTAGAGGAATCACACAAGCAGTTGGTATCTAGTACTCCTTATGATTCTTCTGTAACACATACTACACTTCTCTGTAACGTTTATAAGCGTAACAAAACTCCTGTGTTACTTCTCTTTCACCATTGTAAGCCTTTTTGAGCAATGAAAACCTATTTTGATGCGTTTCCATTAAAATGAGCTAATCACTATCACTGGGGCGACGGAGGAAGTTATTTTTCCAACAATTAAGTGGTAACTTCTATTTTATTTATTAATTGCATTCAATTAATTAAAAAAATGGTTTTTATCAAGTAGTTGTGTTTTCTTTTGATGATTCATGCTGGGTTTATTGCTTTTGATATCTCATGCTTACGATTTACAACTATTATTTTGAGAACCTAACTTTGGCAATGTTTTGATTAAACTGAACACAAGAATTGTACGATTTTATCACTTGAGTTATTGGTTAAAATTGGAATCCTTAACACTAGTTCTTCTCATCTATTTCAAATCAAATTTGTTTTAATCCTTTTTATTTTTTTAGGTTTTGAAATTAGATCTAGAAATCAAATCTTCACAAGTCCGAGAATCAAACCCTATTTACCACTATTAAAAATCACATCAGATACGATGATAATTTTGAACCTTTCGAAAATTCTTACACCAGTGATGACGTTATTCCAACTCCAAATCTGATTTTTGATGATAATTGGGTAGTTAACTCAACTCCTGATCTTAATAATGATCATTCACCCATTCAAAAGGAAGAGTCGTGTGCAAGAGATTCTACTGTAGTTAATGATAGAAAGCGTGTGAATATCAGAAAACTTACTCAAAAACTATACAAGTTGGAAGATGACGGAGCCTCGGAAGAGCTTCTCGAAGAAATTTGTAGGACCATTCGTATGGAATTTAAACGACGTTCTGATAAAGGTTGGGAAACCGATGAAGATTCTGATTACAGTGAGTCTGAAAACGGAGAGGAGTATGTTCAGAATGAAACCGAATTGAGAAATAGTGTTGAAAACCCAATTGAACTTGCCGAGGATGATATTGATAATGTTGATGCCGAGATTCTTGTAGAGGCAGAAACTAATGAAGAACGGTTAGAAAGTTTGATGGAGGACCTTAATACACAAGAGGTAATTAATTCATTAGAAATTTTTGAAAAAGATAAGGATCCCATAATTCAAGAGACTTTAGAAGGTTTAATTGAACCTTTGATTATTGATCCTTTTCCTTTACCTCGTTTTGGCTTGAATGTATGTGCTTCATAAGTATTGTTGAGTGACTTTGTTTCTAAATATCCGTTGTTGGAAATATTTGATTCTCATACTATGCAGGTTAGCAAAGATGAGTCTATAGAAGTTCCCAAATTCTATGTTCTTTATCCACTTCCGAGTGTAGAAAAGACTAAGTGTGGGGGAAACTTATATCGAGTGATAACTTCACTATTATTTTCTTGTACTAATGTTTGTGTGAAGTTAATAATTGTAAGGAAGATTGTTCTATGGGTGGATCCCCAAATTTTCAGATTGTTGGTCTATGGACGACCAGAAGGTCGGGATGAAGACGTAAAATTAGGCGCTAAATGGGAGGCAACCCATTGGTTTTGTATTTCTATTTTTCTCTTTTGATTGTTTTTCATATCATGTTAGGATTTCCCATCTTGATTTTACATTGGAGGAATCATTTTACATTGAGGACAATGTAAAGTTTAATTGTGGGGGAGTGTTAAGTATATAAAATTCTTAAGTATTCACTTTTACGTATAAATTTTTTAACTTTTTTATAACTATTTGCATGAAACCTTCAACTTTTAGATATTTTAGAGTCACTTCGTATACTTCTAGCTACGTTTACATACAGAGTTCTAACCGAAATAATTGAACTTAGAAGTATTAGAGAACTATATTCGGAGTGCTTACTTGTTGAGAGGCTATAGCTGACAAAAATGGACTAAAACAGACGGTAGAGGATACAGTATTAGAAGAGTTGATCATTCAATACCCATGATTGAGGTACCAAACCTTCAATTGTCCGTTTAGAATGTTTTATCTGTGCAAATTCTGGGTAGAATGATGAGCTACTAATATGGGCATAATTTATATGTATTTACCCCTTAATTTATATTTACTAGTACTTGATTTTGTATTAATTTTATTAATTTTATGTTTTTATAGATATTATACATAAAACCCGAAGTTACGAAGAAATAAGGTTCAACATGCTAAATTGAGACAGAAAGCTGGAAATGGACTTCACGTGCAAAAAGTGTACAGAGACTTTGGTGCTGGCTAAGTGGATCAGGTGGGTTCGGTGAAATGGGATCAGTCAGGTGGACGTGTGATCAGGTGGGTTCTTGAAATTGTTAGTTGGTGGAGTTAGCAAGTGAAATGGTACTGCAGAAAAGTGAACTGGTGAAGGCGTTTTCTTTTGAAGTAGGGGAAGAAAGGGCTAGGCTATAGGAAAGAGTGGCAAAACGTGGGTGAGGTTGGAAAGTATAAAATTAAGAGAGAAGGGGAGTTTTCTTTTTAAAATTTTTTTTAGCTTTTCTTATTAAGTTAGGTAGAGTATGTAGGAAAGAAGAGGGGAAGGAATACCTAGGTTTTGCTATTAGGCGGTACGGTTGAAAAAGGAGAGAGGGAAGAAAAGCTATGAAGAAGAAAGACCTAGTGGCTAGACCTAGGGAGAACACGTGAAGGTGGAGGCTGGTTTTGGAGGTTTTCTTTAGGTCTTCCTCTAGGTTTTATTTTAGGTATAAGGGAGAGAGAGGAGGCGTGTGAGAGTGGAGATATGGTGCGATCAATGAGAAGAAGGAGGCGGCAGCGGTTGGTAGAGTGAGAAAGAAGTGAGAGAAGATTGGGGAGAGAAGGACAGTTGAGGGAGAGAGCCGTCAGAAGAGATAACTGAGGTATGATAAGCGTAGGAGGCTAGGGAAGGTACAGGGGAGAAGCTGTTCTGCTTTGGCAGGTGTCAGTCAGTGGTGAAAGAGAAGAAAGGGAGATAGTAAAGACGGTTCAGAGTGCATCAGGTGGACGTCTGGGTTTGGTGACAAAGTCCGGTGATTTCAATTGCAAAAAAAAATAATACAGTGATATCTCTTTCATCTCTATATTTTTCTCTTAATTATTTTTATGGATTTTAAGAAATCCAACCCCATGTTTTGTTGATATTTGTGACTAGGGTTTTAGGTAAAAACCAATTTTGATTATGGAAAATTTATAAATAAATGGTCTAAATGTTTAGTAATTTCTTTTCATTGTTAGCTTGATTAATTATTGCATAAATAGTAGATTTGATCATATATACTTTCCGTTTGATACGTCGTGCTTGGATTAGATTCTTAGACGGTGTATGCAATCAAATAGATATTTGATTTATTGAAACTATATATTGGTTAGATAGTTCTACTGATTGTTTATGCTTTTGAGCTGATATGCCATGCTTAACAACACTAGATGGGATATACTTTTCGATTCATAAGCAATTCTTTAGAAATGTCAACTTGGAAGCGAAGAAAATTACAGTGGTGATAATTTTGGAGATTAAATGTGAGTTCTATATATCAAATTGGCGAACACCGAAAACCCTAGTGCCCTCTCTACTTGATCATATTTTATATTTTAGCTAGTTTATTTTATTATTTTCTCGTTTATTAGAATTTCTAAAAATCCAAAAATATTGTCTCTGATTAGTTAATGAGATATTAATTGTAGTATTGTCCCCTCTCCCTGTGGGTTTGACCCGTACTTGCCGTTGTTTGCATTGTAGACACCGTGCGATCGCGGTTTATTATATATAGGGTATTCTAAAATCCTATCAATTTTTGGCGCCGCTACCGGGGAACGGTTGTGGAATATTGTAATTAATATTTTTGATTTTCTAATCATAGTTTAGGTTTTTATTTTATTTATTTTTATTTTTGTATATGTTTTTATTTTTCTTTTAGGATTTTTAATTCTATTTGACTTGTTTTGTGTTTTAGTATCTCTTTCTGGTACTTTTCCGAGGATGATTAATCTTTTGCAGGAGATGGCTCTTAATCCGGAGACGTCATCTAAGATGAGTCTGAGGGAATATATAAATCGGTCACGGCATAATGAAGTTCTTGCTTCACCTGAGGTAAGTGATGAATCACCTCTAATGATATATGGAAAGTATTATAAACACAGACCGCTTAGTTTGGAACAAAGATTGAGAGTTCTGGCATACCAGAGATTATATGCTGATGATGATGATCATTCTTGTAGTGACTCTCAGTTCCATACATAATATATAGATGACCCTGTGGATGATTGTGCATATGATTTTCCTAATTCCATAGATGAATCTATCTCACAAGATCATTCACCCGACTTAGAGGTTGTTTCTAGACCCATAGACTTCCAAAAGTTACCTAATTTAGGGTTAGAATTGCGTGTTTCTCAAGTTTTGTTGGATCACTTTGCATCCAAATATCCAGAGGACTTGCCTGTTCTTGACACCGTGCACGAACCGATTAATATTTCCCCAATCCCAATTTTATCCCCATATTATGTTCTTTACGCACTTCCAAGTGTAGTAAAAACTGGGTTTGAGGGTAATCCCTTGTTTTTGGCAGTTTATGTGTCACCGTGTTGCCATAATATAATTGTGAAACTGTCATTTGTATATATCGTATTTTGGGTTGATCCCCAAATTTTCAGGTTATTAGTGTATGGGGATTCTTTCTGTACATATCCAGTAGGTAGATTTTATTTTCTTGTTTTTATTTTCTTTTTATGATTTTTGTTTATTTTTATTTTTGGTGTTCTATGTTATTACTATCATTTGATGTGTGTTACAGAGAATACTGTTTTTCTTGCGTCAATCAGGTGAGACGTTCCAATCCCTTCTCTTTAATTTACATTTGTTTATCTTTTTTATATTTCATACCATTCTAGGTTGCACGGTTTGAAACATTGAGGACAATGTTAAATTTAGGTTTGAGGGTAGAGTTTCAGAAAATTGATGCCAATAAAGAAAATCTGAAATTTAGAAACTTGTGAATTATTCAGGATGACACTAACCATTCTAGGTTGATGGAAACATAACTCTTATCTACAGGAATTGGTGTGCCCAGCTAAATGGTGTATTCATATCTGGATGCACTCAGGTGTTAGAAATAACATGATAATCATTGAACAAGCATATCTCGGGGTCATCATAATCATATCACTTTCTATTTTTATTTTTGCAAGTTTTATGTTTTTCTAAGTGATTTTGTGGGGCCCTAGTATTGCCATAAGGTCGTAGCTCGGATGAATTAGAATTTTAATTTTGTCAAAAAATAAAAAAGAAATAAAAAAATGACACTTTAATAACAATATGTGTGTGTTCTCCCTGTCTTTGTCACCTAAGCAAGCGTGGAATGCAGGATCCATGGGAACTATCATGTAATCTGCTGAAAAGGAGCATGCGCTTAGATTCAAAAGATCTAATCATGTAGTCATAAAAAAAAATAATAATAATAATAATAATAATAAATAATAATAATAATAATAATAATAAAAGCATCCGAGCCGGACTTTATACAAATATTTTGGGAAACACCGTTCAACTTAGTCAACATATGCACCATTCATCACTTCTATATCCATTTTCTAATATATCCCTGTGTTTGAATTTGATTGATTTCGAGCAATGTGAATGTATCCGATTTTGGATGTTCAATGATTATTTGAGTAGAGTTTTGCACTTATATGAATTTTAGTACGCTGAGTGCAAACTCGTGTACAACAATTGGATTCATACAGGGTAATGATTCTTACAGTCGAAGAATTTAGTACGCCAACTAAATAGCTTGTTTAGTGTTTATCCTCAATAAAGGAAAATGATGAGCATCGGTGCATGAGAGACATGTATCAGCTTTATAGGTTGCGGAACAAAAAGAACTAAAGCATGACAATCCACTTTCAAGGGTCACGTGTCAGACATGCAATGATTCTAATAAGACCGCAACGTTCATCCAAATCCAAAAAACAGCAACTTGAATACAAGTCCGCATAAGAGTTGCGGGACATCAAGTGAGAAACAACAGCCTTCACACACACAGAATTCGAAGAAGTATTGTGAATTTCATTGTTATCAGGGCCATTCCACAAGCCGATGCAGAAATTTGAAGATGCAAGTTCAAAAATTGATTGATATGAGGGAGCTGAAAGAATTTATTTATTTGCCCGATCCTCCAACAAGGCTCAATATGGGAAAAACTGTAAATATCCCACAAAAGGACCAAACTATTAATATGATTTCCTATTCTGAATCGGGACAATCATCTATGAGTGTAGCTATTGATAGGAAGCTACAAAAAAAGGTTCTCAGTCATGAAGTCTTCAAAGTTGCGGGAAGGGTTACAGAAACATGGGAAGAATGGATGGTCTCCCCGCTAACTTTTTCAGCGAACGAGGTTGATCAGGATATTGAAACGCACAATGATCCGTCGGTGCTTACTCTACCAGTATCTGGATGGAATGTCAAGAAGATTCTTATGGATGGGGGAAGTTCTCTTAATGTTTTATTTTATGACACCTTCCATAAAATGGGATTAAAAGATGATCAGCCTACACCTTCTTGTTACACAATCTATGGGTTTAATGGGATAACCTCGAAACCAAAAGGGGAAATTTTACACTATGTTACAGCTGGACCAATAAGTATTCTGACTAAATTCAGTTTAGCGGAGGCTCCATCTCCATATAACGCCATCATTGGTAGACATTGGGTCCATAAATTAAAAGGGTTAACTTCAACATATCATCAATACTCGCGATTGCCGACGCCGCAAGGGGAGATGGAGATAAAAGGAGATCAGAATGTAGTAAAATCTTGTATTCTTGCAGAAATCCGCATGAACGAGGAATGAGTACAACAGCAACAGAATAGGAAAAAAGAATGAAAGACGAAAGCCAAAGAAGAGGCGATAAACCAATATTTGATTAAGACTACGGAAAGTGAGGTACAAAAAGAAAGAAATAAAGTTATTTCGTTGGAGGAAAGCATAACGAAAACTGACGGGGGCAGTTGATAAGTGCATAATTGGTATATTTTAAGTATCATTTCCTTATACTTATTTTCTATATTTTGTGTGAATTACCTTGTGTTAGTATTACTTTTGTAGTTTATTTGTTTTATTAGGTTACATCTCAGAAACAAGTGAAATGGAGCTTTACAAGAGAAGAATTTCCAAAGACCCAGTGGAAATCATTATATTCCAGGATTTTACTCTTCATCTTGTAGAAAATTGCATTACGAAGCCGACGACGAAAGAACGAGGTCATTCCGACTTCGTATGAGAAAGTTATGAGCGAAACAAGAATTAAGGGCAAATTGGTCATTTCAGAGGAGATTACTATTAACACCCCCTCATACGTTAAGGGGAATCTGAAGTTCAAATGTTTATGTGGGCGTCTGCACTATTACTTACGGCTGCCAAGTTTAAAATACTATTAAAGGCACCAACAGGTTTATTCGAGGCCACCCTTCTCTTTCTTCTTCATACTTTCGAACAGAAAAGAAAAGTTCGAGCTTTTATTCCGGTGATGGTGGCAGATGGATCTCAGGTATGAGTTAATGAGGCTATGATCAATGTTAACGGAAGAGATGATGAGTCTGCGATGGTTTATGTTGTTGTGATGATCATGATGCCATAATGATTGAAGATTGCAGATGATGGCAGTGATGGGTGTTTGGATGTTGTTAGAGCAGGGAGAACCTCAGTGCTGAAACATGAGATGATATACGAGTGATGTTGACTCTATGATGGAGTTGCTGAAGGTTGAGGCTATCAAGATGAACATTTTGGTGATTAAGTGAGACGAGATGAAGGTGGAGAAGAGGTTGTTGGAAGATGTAGTGAACGGTAATGATTTTGGCTTGTTGCCACTATCAATATCTGATAAGGGAGTTTTCGGTGGTGGCTACTAGCTTTTGACGATAGTGATGGAGAAGATGATGGGAGATGCTGGTGTTTGTGATTGATGGCAGTACATCGAAGATGAGAGATTAGAGTGAAAAAGAGGCCCTGCTGAAGCCATGGAATGGAGTGTGGTTCTCTCTTGGATTGAGTATAAAGGTTGAAGTTGACGATGTAAATGGCATTTGAGACCGACGAGTTCCAGATGTAGAAGCTTAATGGTTTAATGGGTTGGAGTGTTAAGATAGTGGCAGAGAAGAACTTGGCAATGATGGAGTTACAACAAGAGTTGAGAGGTAGGCTGAGTAACATGGAAAGTACAGTGAAAGAAAAAAGAAGTGTGAACGAAATGTGATGTTCAAGAAGAAAGTGAAGGCAAGGCAGTGGTATTCTAGACAACAATATGTTGTCGGGAAGACAGGAAGGAACTCAGTTGTGTTTCATACGGAAACTCTACTTGTGGCGGTGAATAACTACTCTTAGTTTCACACGGATTCTTTTGAAAAAGCTATATATATCTTTGGACCGAAAGACTGAGGGAGAGACCTGACGCTAAGAGAAAAATCACCCAAACTATATACGGACAGAAAAAGGGCACATACACTTTTGAGAGGCGGATAACTTCACAGATGCGAGTGGCGATTTTTGGTGCATACCTCTTCGACGATTATCGGTTAGTTTGAGTCTTTTTATTAATTAATTTTTATGGCTTTTGAGAAAGCCATGTCAGGCTAATTCCCTTGTTAGGGCAAAATGATGAACTTGTAGAGATGGTTTTCTTTGTGTATCAAACTTAGGGTTTTCAATTATAAAAACTTAATGTTAATGTTTTGTCTCTTTCTCAACATTTTATCCTTCTCAATAATTTTTCATGTTTTATGCCACGTATAGTGCATCGTTTGATTAGTAGAGGAAATCTTTGAAACCCTAATTTAAACCGTTTTACGAATATTCTTTGACTCTTTATGCCACGTATAATTAGTACTTCGAAATTCTACCTTAGGTTGAGAACAAACAATTCTTTTTGAAAATTCTTTCTTCGATTCTTAAACGAAAAATATTCCGTGTAAAATCGAGACCCTTTGTGACGAACGCAATTAAACCCTAATCTACAACGAAACCTTAACGTTTTCCTCTTACTGTTTTCAAACTTTATTAAATAGTTTCCATTCACTCATTAATTTAATTCTTTATAAAAAAACCTAAAAAAGTATTTTTAATTTTAATATAAACTCCTCGTGGAAACGAACCGTATTTGCTCTTGTCTACATCTTTCGACACTGTGCGCTTGCGGTAAAACAAAGTCGGTTTTCCGACGCATCAGCAGTCTTCCATCATAGCAATTAAAGGGGGCTCCCACAATTTTAGGAACTCCCAAATCCACTTTTACAACAATTGAAGAAACCAAAAATATCAACATAGGAATAGAAGAACTTCCCAGAATGATTAAGATTGGAACGCTGATGGAAACAGAAAGGGAGCATAATTTGGTCACTCTACTTAGAGATTATGTGGATATTTTTGTTTGGAAGATGGAGGACATTCCAGGCATCGATCCAAGTATTGTTCGACATGAGTTGCATATACATCCGGGTACTATACCTTTTCGGCAACGCATACGCAAAGTAGCACCCGAATATCATTTTTCAGTTGAAAAGGAGTTGAAAAAAGTTCATGGATGCAGGGTTTATTCGAGAGGTACGATACCCAACTTGGATTTCAAACATGGTGATTGTACCAAAAAAGAATAGGGGAGTAAAAATTTGCATAGACTTCACCAACTTAAACAAGGCATTCCCAAAGGATAGTTATCCGCTTCCCAGCATTCAGGGTATAATCAGATTGCTCTAGCTGAAGAAGATCAAGAACACACTACATTTTTCACTCCACACGGTTTGTACTGCTACACCAGAATGCCATTTGGGCTAAGAAATGCAGGAGCAACATATTAGCGGTTGGTAGACGCAATTTTTAAACCATGGATAGGCCGCACCCTCGAAGTCTATGTAGATGACATGCTAATAAAAAGTAAATTTTCAAAGGATCATTTACAAGACTTGAGAGAAATATTTGAAGCTTTACGGAAATACAAAATGAAAGTCAATCCAGATAAATGTATTTTTGGGGTTACGTCAAGAAATATTTTGGGGTATTTGGTTACCAAAAAAGGTATTGAAGTTGATCCGGCAAAAATTCAGGCAATTGTTGATATGCCATCTCCAAGGAATGTTAAAGAAGTACAAAAATTAAATGGTTGTTTGGCCGCACTCAGCAGATTCATTGCCAGATCATCGGACAGATGTAAGCCCTTTTTTGACACCTTGATAAAGAAAAATAAATTTGTATGGAACAAGAATTGTGAGCAAGCCTTCCAAAATATTAAAGCTTATCACGCCACATTACCTGCACTACAAAAGCCAGAACCTGAAAAAGTGCTCGCCTTGTACATAGCCGCAACAGAAGATGCTGTAAGTGCGGTATTAGTACGAACAAATGACAAAGTAGAAAAACCAGTGTATTACATCAGCAAAACTCTTAACCTTGCAGAAAGAAACTATACCAAAATTGAACAATTAATATTAGCACTGGTTTTTGCTACCCAGAAATTACGCACGTATTTTCTGACACATTATGTGCGGGTACCAAGCAAAGCTCCGCTAGAGTCTGTACTGAAGAATGTGGGAAAAGTAGGGAGAATAGCAAAATGGAATGCACAACTGGAACAATTCCACATCTTATTTGAAATACAAATTGCACAAAAGTCGTAAGTCCTGGCAGATTTCCTTGCGGATTTACCATTAGATGATGATTTTGAAATCCAAGGTTTACCCGAAATAGAAGATGATGATTCCCAAGATATTCTAAGTTTTGTAAATTCCCGCAGATGGGAAGTATTTGTTGATGGGGCACGGAAGAAAGAAGGTGCGGGAATTGGAATTGTGATTTCAACTCCTACAGGAGACCGAATGGTACATGCATTTCGACTTGAGTTCGGCGAGCATACAAATAACATAGTGGAGTATGAGGTTGTGGTTCATGCTCTTCGACTCATCATTGAATTGGGGATAAGCGATGTGCGAATCAAAAGTGACTCACAATTAATAATTCGGCAGGTTGAGTTAAAATATCAAGCGCTTGATGAAGACCTGATAGAATACAAGAATCTTGTGCAAAAATTGGCGTTTGAAGTCCCAAATATAACCTTTTGGCATTTATCCAGAGATAAAAATCGCCATGCCGATGCATTAGCATTTATTTCTTCAATGATAAAAGATCAAAATACATCAGCAGTCAAAATTGGGCGCATTTATGAGGCATCAATTAAGTTGTGGGAAGTCGAAAACATGGAAGAAGAAGTTGGGGAAGATATTGAAGATGCAGCTGTTAAAGATGATACTAATTTTCCACAAAAATCAGAAAATGAATTATCCGGAGAAGATTGGAGGATTTCAATACATCAATACTTGCAAGATGGGAGTTTGCCCGCAAACACTAAAGAGGCAAGGAAGGTGCAATAAAAATCTGTAAATTATCAGTTGCGGGATAAAATTCTGTACCACAGATCCTTTTTGGGACCGTTACTTCGATGTTTATCACAAGAAGAAAGACAACGAATTTTCAAAGATATACATTATGGAGACGCAGGAAATCATAGTGGAAGATGATCACTTGCATTAAAAGTAAAAACGCAAGGATATTACTGGCCATTTATGCATAAAGATGCGGAAAATATGGTAAAAAAATGTGAAGAATGTCAGCGTTATGTGAAAAGAATCAAAGCTCCCGCAACAGAACTTAATTCCGTACTCAGCCCCTGGCCATTTGCAAAATGGGGGATAAACATTGTTGGGCCACTAGTGGAAGGTACTCAAAAAAAAATATTTGATTGTAGCCACAAACTATTTCACTAAATGGGTTGAGGCCAAAGCTCTTGCACATATCAGAGATACGGATGTTTTTAAATTTTTATTTGAGAATATAATTTGTAGATTTGGAATTTCGGTAGCTATAGTTTCGGATAATGGACATCAATTACAAGGGAAAAATATCGATAAGCTTTTCGAAGCATTCAATATTTAAAAGAACAAGTCCACTCCGCTTTATCCACAAAGCAATGGACAAGCCGAAGCAACAAATAAGACGATTGCCATGAATCTGAAGAAAACAACTTCATAACACCTTATGGGCATATCGCACAACAAGAAGAGATTCCACTGGAGATTCACCATTTCTTCTTACTTATGGAGCTGAAGCAGTTATTCCAACGGAAGTCATTTTACCCACAACAAGAACAGAAGCATGGGAGAAGAAATTGAACTCAGACCTAATGCTTGAAAAGTTGGATGACTTGGAAGAAAGAAGAGAAGTTACACTTCAAAAAATGGAAATTTAACAAAGATATTGGCAAGAGAATATAATAAAAAAGTGAAGTTGCGGAACTTTGTGGAAGGACAATATGTTCTACGGTTAATCCCGCAATACCAAAGGGATAAAAAAGCAGGAAAGTTTGCACCTACATGGGGAGGACCTTACATTATACAAGATATTGCTGGACAAGGATCATACTATTTGCTGAATATGAATGGAGAAATCTTACGACATCCTTGGAAGGCGTAATATCTCAAACCATATTACCCATGACCAACAATGCAATCGAACAATAATTTACGCTCATAATAGGTAAAGCAGATCAAATGCAATCTCTCTAGAAAGTTCATATGAATGTCTATGACTGTTGGATTTTTCTCCACAAAGATGCCTAACATGACATTAATTATTGTATCAGGTACTCTCCACTTCAGGAAGTACTCACAATCAACAATGCAATTATACAATAACTTGGCTACATACTAGGTAAAGCAGCAGAATGTAATCTCTCTAGAAAGTCCATGTAAATGTTTATGAGTGTATGACTATTGGATCTTTCGCTACAGAGATGCCTAACATGACATTAATTATTGTATCAGTACTCTCCATTTCAGGAGATGCTCTAGGGACCGCATCCTAATTTCCTCCTGGACAGAGAGAAGTTAGATATGCGCTACAACCCTCAAAGTAACTCAAGGTACAAAAATTCCTTGCGGTTAATCAATTCACGGTCATTCAATGCACTAACAGTCAATATATATATTCATAAATTGTTTTGCAGGGACAAAAATGCAAAGCAAAATGAGAGTGCAAATACAGTTTGGAAGCAAAGAAGAACTAAGCAACAACAAAGAAAACTAAGGTGCGGGAAGATTTGCTTCAAATGGAGGATTATCAGGGACATCTTTGCGCTTGTAAATCTTGGAAAATCCATCAGCTTGTACTTTGTGAAGAGTATTGTTGACTGACTTTGCAATTAAAACTCGAGTTTCGGCTCTTAACCAAGAAATATAAGTTTTTCTGTTATCAACCTCTTTCTTGTACTGATTTACTTCGGCTTCGGAATTTTGGACTTTTGTTTTCCAAAACTTTATTTTCCCTCTCTCTGAAGACAAATCCCGAACTAAGTTTTCATTCTTCAGAGTTTCATGCATCAATTTATCCTCAGCTCATTTAATTCTAGAGGATAAAAGCTCCAGCTGAGTGTGCGCTTCGTTAGCTTTGATAGAGGCAAGCTCTAGCTGAGTTTGTGCTTCATTAGCCTTGATAGAAGCCAGCTCCAGTTTCTTGTTGAGTTCTTCCATCCTAGTATTTACAGAACCAAGCTCTCCTTCGCCTTAGCATCTCTTGCGGCTGTATCTTTAAATTTTTCTTCAAAACCTGAAACAAAAACAACCGGTTAATCAATGCGGGAATAATATTAAAATTCAAATATGCGGTAAAATAGGTTACCTCTTGCGAGGGATTCAAACTCTGCTATTCAAGAGCCATTGCATCTTTAGTAACATCAAGAAAATCATATTCTCCCGAAAGCTTATTATAATTGGCAGTAAGTTGTTGAAGACTTTGGCGACACTGATTTAACTCTGCTTCATTATTCCGCAATTGATTCAATTTAGATGTACACTTTTCTAATTCTTTATGCAAACGTTAAATGTCACTCTCACGATGAAAAACAGAATCAGATAAATTACGGATTTTAAATTGAGCATCCGCAAGGGATTTCCCTTTAGCATGAGCCTCTAAAGCTGAGTTGTCTCTGTCTTTAATGAGATATGCTATGTACAAAGAAAACCGAGAATTGTGATGTGATCTGGAATGAGAAAATCCCACAAGGATATTCTGACGTTCTACACAGAGTTTGCGATTCCCTTCTTCCAATATCTCAGATCGTGCCCGTGCCTCAAGAACGCAATCTTTAGTCCACAGTAAAGTAGCATCAAATTTCACTTTCTTGCGGAGTTTCTCCCCATACAAAAGCCGATGCTGCGATTCTAATTCATTGTACTTTAGTGTGACCAGATCATGACTATCGACAAGGTTATCAAATCTTTTTTTGACCTCCACATTCTCATTATTGACTTTTACAATGTGATTTGTCAAGCGCATAACTCTATGTCGCAGCTTATTCACAAGGTCTGAACCCCCTACTGATCCCATAAAGTAATTCAGAAACAAGTAAAATAAAATAAGAAAAATAACGAGAGGAAAAGTATAAAACCTTGATTTTGAAGATCAAGCAATTTCTGAAGAAGCGCATTATTTTCCCGTTTCAAACCCATAGCCTCTTCTTCTACAGTCCTAAATTGGGACTCCATCATCGTGGACCGCGCCTTGAAGAATTTATATGCCGTATGTGCGGGGTTTTGACCCCGTGCAAGCTACAATTTAAAGAATTAAAGTTATAAATAAAAAGTAAAAATAAGGAGAAATCGAAGGTTATAAAGACAATAAGAATACCTGCAGAAGAGCCTGTTGCGGGAAAGAGTATACTTCTCCATCCGCGAGCGCCATTGTTTCCGCAAGAGAAGAAGGTTGATTTATGTAGAAGGTGGGGTCGACGGGCTTACCTTGACCTTTTAGCCAGGCATCTTTAACCATGTCATACGGTACAGACCGCATACACTCCCGAAAAATGTAAGACAGTAGCACTATCTGATTCCATCGGCAAAGAATTGCTTGGGACAGATAAAAGCTCCTTTGACATAAACCAACAGAAGGTTTCTTCTTCTTTAGCCAAGAGATTTGAATCTTCCGCAATTCCTTTGTCTTTATTATTTTGCGGGATCTATTTATTTGACTGCACCGCATCAGCAACAACCACGCTTGCGACGTTAACTACTTTAGAAGCAGTTTCTACCATAGTGTTTGCGGGCACACCACCCACTGCTCAAGTATCCTCTAACTCATCTGCTACCGCAGCATGTGCTCACGTATCCTCTTCTACTGAAGTATTTCTAGGATCACCTTGAATGAGGCGATCCTCTTTATCAGTTGAATCATCTTCACTTGTGGAAGCTTCAAGTGGCTCATCAACAAGTAAAGGAGAAAGTTGGAAAAGAAAAGAAGAATCAGGAACGAAATTTTGGTGCGAAAATTGACCGCAACATCTGAAATTTCTACTGCAGCACCAACTTGTTCCGCAGACTCAAAATTTGTTATTTGAAGTGGCATGTTCTGCTCTTCTGCATGTGTTTCCGGAGCAGAGTTTCCTTCACCTCTCAAGATCGGATAATGAAGGGTAGAGTCTCGAATTTCTCCCTCTTCCCTGTCAGTGAAGCCCGGTGTGTACCCTTAGATTTCTTCCAAACCTATTAATAAACCACAAGAATTCATTAAATAAAATTCAAAAAGAACTACTAGAACACATTTGGGTAAATCAATACATTTTCTGCGGGAGTTACGGCTTTGCGTTTAACCCCCGAGTCACCTTTTGTCTTTTATCAGCTTGCGGCTATAAAAAGAAAAAAAAAATTAAAAAAAAATCTTAAAGCATGGTATAAATGATAGAGAGAATTTATATACCACAGTGATAAGCGGAAAAAAAAAACCAGTAAAATTCAACTGCCAAGCGCGTAATTATCAAACCGCGATAGAAGACTGTAGACCACGCTATCTGAGATGGACCCGAAGACCCATGGACCTTCAATAACCAAAGGAGTGCGGTACCATTTAAAAATCGTGATCGTCACGGATTTTCTCATTTAAAGGGACCTGCATCCCATGAATGAACTTCAACTTGGAGTTTTCAATCTCCCACAGCAAACGAAACCCATCACCACCTTTGCGGCCCGGACCAACACTCCACTTTTTATAATTCTTTGCAGTTATGTTTCTTTATGTTATCCTAAAATATGTATATACTTCTTAATATAAATGAGGATGTTTATGCTGATGTAGTGGCTCCATTGACGTTATCCATGTCTTCTTAAAATTAGCAGCCACGTGGAATGTGTATTGTGTTTTCTTAACTTTGCATCTGAAAAGACACATATTTTGTTGTTAAAAGATATATATTTAGCTTTTAGTTCTACTTAAGAGTATATGCAAAGATAATTTTTACTTTTATATCTGACACAATATACAAAAAGATAAATCTTTTAGTTATTTTGTTCCCCATATCTCATATTTTCTCCCAGGTTAGAAAGACACATAACAATCAGTTTTTGGTTATATATTTTAAGAAGATGTGTCTTAAAGCCAATAAATACATTTGTTAGGAAGATATTGTTACCCAGTTGTTAGAATTAAAAAAACACGTCTGTTGGGATGATATATATGTATATCCAACATCGATCAAACTTTTATCTAACACTAATGTTTTTCAGTTAAATTAAAGGGGTTTCTTTCAAGTATGATTTTATAATTTGAATAAACCAACCAGTTTCAACTAAATATCATCTCAATTTTTTTAATCCTGAATCAATTTACATTTATACGTGTGAGGGATTAAATTCCAAACTACACGTGTTCAAAAACTATTGGAGAAGTAACGAATTATGATGGAACAAGAAGCACTGAAACAAAACCCTTTGGGAAGTACTGAAACAGACATCTGAAAATTTGATAAGATTTGAAACTGACAGCATCGTTGCATGATCGACACGTGGGTTGCAGGAAAGCATGACACACTGCTCGAAACAGATAGCCTTGCTGCCTAACTGACACCCAAGTTGCGGGAAAGCCTGACATAATAAAGGAAAATGATGAGCATCGGTGCATGAGAGACATGTATCAGCTTTATAGGTTGCGGAACAAAAAGAACTAAAGCATGACAATCCACTTTCAAGGGCCACGTGTCAGACATGCAATGATTCTAATAAGACCGCAACGTTCATCCAAATCCAAAAAACATCAACTTGAATACAAGTCCGCATAAGAGTTGCGGGACATCAAGTGAGAAACTAAGGGAAACGAGCAATACGCATGCTAAGTCTTGTCGGATTACACTTCGCTCCATAGGATGGATAAGAACAAATATGTGGAAAGGTAAATTGGGGGGACCCGTCAAATTGGCTATAAATACCAAGCTCATAAACAGGAAGAGAGACTGAAAAATCTTTAGAAAAATTGGACACAAGGCATAGGATCAGAGCAAAGAGTTTAGGTATGAGACTTGTGTAAATTTTTAGTTCAATTGTTCTTTGATTAACATGATTTTAATTTTATAGTATATCATTTTTCTGTAATTTATGATGATGAATAATAAAAATTATTCAAATCTTTATCACCCGTGGATGTAGACAATTTGATTGTCGAACCACGTTAAATACTTGAGTCAATATACTTCTTGTTCTGATTGATTATTATATTCTAAGTATTAATATGAGTTGATTTTATTATAAGATATCAAACTTTACTATGTTTCAAATTTTATTAGTTGTGATCCAAAGACGTAAGATTTTTAGTAATCACGATACGATTCCTATTTATATGGATCTTATAGTATCTCTCGATTATTAACATCTTATAATAGGCAAATGACGTAAATGACGTATGATAGAGATATGTACATACTATCAGCAATTAACTTAGGAAAAGATCCTTTGCTTTCTTTATGATTTTCATCGAAGAGGTTGGATATCCTAACATCATACTCGAATTGCTTACTTAGCGAAGCGATCTCATTACCATTTCGGCGTTTGATGAAGCGGTATCGCAAATTATTATATAATTACCGGTACTCATCTTTCTCGTTTACAAAATACTTCAATATTATGTCTACAAATCAGGAAGGATACAATAGATTATGGGTATCCAGTGCACATTTTTATGATTTCTCATTTTATAAAATGGAGAAAATAGGCATACTTATCTCAAACAGACGAAGGTATTTTTAATTTGGTATTCGTTTAATCAACTAACCGTTTTAGTTTTTAGAAGATCGATGGGAAGGGCCAACGAGTATGCATAGGGTGGTAACTTTTTTGTTTTTATTTTAAAATTTACAGCGGTTAGAACATCGTTCGGTCAAACTAAAAAGCCATATGGATGTATTATTCACTTTAGACGTAAGTATGATTAACGGTAAGATATGTATGTTTGTTTGAGTATCTGAGAAGACACGTCTTTTATCATTAACTAACTAACATTATATGATAAGATATGCTTTGAGAACAAATTTAGCAAAAGATGCATCCATTGCCTAATAATACGTTTTTTGGTTTCAGCAAGTATTTATTTGAAGAGTTTAGTTTCAGTTATGACTCTTGACTTACTTAAATAACGAATTTAACAATTCATCTAATATTTTTAAATTTCGATTCACTAATATATCCGTTCTTTGGTTTTAAAGAGATTTTTTTTTTTTTTTTTGCTCGATGAAGAAAATTTATTTAAAAAAGAGGTTAATTTAGAGAAAACAAACCAACAAAGCTGAGATACAAAAAGCAAAAGGGTTAAAAAAACACAGGAAAACAACCCCAAGAACCAAAGTTTCTTCACATTCTTTTTTTTTGATTTTTTTAGCCAGTTTCAGAAATCTTTTTTACTTTTTTAGTTATTGTCTTAGTTTATCATTTCCTCCGATCGAAGAACCTTTCATTGCAAAACATGATTACAATCTGAATGGGTAATATATTCGGTCATCGATAATGTTGATGGATTTTTTAATTTTTATTTTGCTTTTAATGAATATCTCTATTATGTTAAGAATGGCATAATGCATCTAATAGTTTCACGTTAGTCTCTAATGTTTATGGCAATTTTTTTCTTTGGTATGATTGGTTTGAATAGGCCGAAAACATGCTCACTTATAACCAAGTGGACTAGTTTATGTAAGGGAAAATTTTTGAACACATCGAAACATTTTTTGGTAGAACTGATCTTGCTTTGATAATACTCGGAACTTTTCTTCACTTTTCTTCCAGACCCGACACTCGCTCTTAACATTGTCAATTCTTCCTCGCGTCGAGCTTTCTAGGTAGCGCTTTCTTCCCTTTTATTTTTAAAATTTTCCCCATTTTTGTTTATGTTTCACTTTTACAGACATTGCCAAAATCGTACAATATGCATACCTCGCAAGACATCATATGTTATTTTCTTTTGACAAACAAATTGTTTATCGAGGTTAGAATCTCCAAAGGGATTCAAATTATGGAAATAATCTGATGACAGGATTTTTGATTTTAACACCATTGCAATTAACTATTCATTTATGTTTTAGAATCGTGACATTAACATCGTAAGGATTATTAAGTAAGTTGCATTTGATATTATTGTGTATATTGTTTTTCACATGAAATCTAGAGAAATTGGATAAAATTTGGAAATATATATGGTCATCGTGGGAGAAAAATATGCGCAAGTGAGCATAAGATAAGTACATGACAAGAAACCTTCAAAAACAACAGAAATAAAAACTCATGCCCTACAATGTCACTTTATTGATGAACTATCACGTGCGTTGCACAGGTATAAAGGACCTTGTATATATATATATATATAAGGTAATGAAATATTACACGATATTATGTGCTTAATAAAGTAAGTATTTTTTCATATTTTAGGAAAGTTTTTTTTGGGCATCAATTGGATTAACCCCCGACAATGTATCTTTTTGTTTATAGTTAAGAAAAACTCGAGACTCATTATATGAGAAAACCATTTGAGTACAAGTACCATATAGAAGAATCAAAAGGAGTTTAAAAGCTTCTTTACGAGCTTCTTATATCATAAAGCAATAACCAATAAAGCAAGGAAGAATGCAACTATTGTGATTTATCAGTCTCACCTTCCTGAGAAGTATTCATGAAGTCTTCAAAAATCACCACAAACCACAAAATAACCAAAATCATCAAATATCACAAACAAAATACAAATTCCAAGTTCATTCGTAAAAATTCTTTCAGTTCCAAGATTAAAAATTTCCAAATACATAATCTCATAAATCCCTCCCTTATTCTTATTCAATTTCTGATTAACCCTAAACCTTTTCTTTCATCCAATTTGATTTTTTTCACACCTTTTGTTATGGCTTCCTCCAGTACGATCCTAAGCTTCTCTAGGAAAAGGAATAAACGAAAAAAGAATTTTAAAAAACAATCTAGAATCTCTATTCCTCTTTCTTTATCTTGTCGTTTATTATTTTCCCCTCCGGCGACTCCCTACTCCGCTCATTTTCTAAGAGCTTATAAGTTTCATCTTAGCTTCCTCTTTTACCTCTCGCCCATTTTGAATACTCCTTTCTGCAACTGTCTCATCATTATCACTACTAATCTCTATAATTGTCTCCTCCCCATCACTGCTACTCTCCACAACTTCAGGCATATCCCCAGTATCCACGATAAAGTATGAACCTGGGATGGGGATCAATGTTCCATTTGGCCTACCAACAATCTCTACTCCATCTACTAGTACCCAAGCCTCCATAACCTCTTTTCCTTTCCCACTCATTTCTAAAATCTCTTCTCTAATCTTCCTGTGTTCCGGCCTTTTCTCAAACTTTATCAAACTCCTATGTTATTGTTATCTTCTCCCCCATGGTCCTTATTATTACCTCTGCCCCGGTTGATTTCCCAAAAAGCATTAACTCTCAAAAAACTAAACAACCAAATTTTCTCTCTATCAATTTTATCTTCTCATCTACATGATTATATGCCTTGTCTTTTCATATTATCCATGATTATCTAACTTTGTTCTTTGAGTTTTTTGTTTCTACAGGTAAGTTTCCGTCAAAACTCATGTCGGGTCATTGGAATCTGTTTGTCTCCTTTTCCAGGAGAAAGGAGGGTATTTTAGAAATCTTGCTTGTCTTTTGTCCTCCAAACTCTTTCGTTGGCCAAAAGCTTCCGTACGTGGGAATTTATTACCACGTCACTTTTAGGGGTCACGCGAAGAAAATTCAATCTGCCCATTTTTGTTTCTATTGCTATCTTGGCTTTACTCATTTCGATACCCTTGGACGCGTGGTTATTTTGTTTCATTCATGCTCTCTACTACCAAATTCAGATCATTAAATTACTTTCTGCTAAATCCAGCTTTTCCAATGTGATCTTTATCTTTATTCTCAGGGGTTTCTCTGTTGTGTCTAGTTGTGCATCCAATCCTAGTATCCCCTTTTACTACAAACTTTTAATTCCCTCTGATGTGAGTAGTTGGCACCTGTCATCAAACAAACACTTCGACTATCATCTCATTATTCCAAACATCCTTGTTTATTCTCTTGCAAACCCCTCTATAATTATTTTCACCATTTACATCTCTCACCCTCATTTAATATCTCTCAAAGTCTCTTCTCCAAACCCTAACAACATTAATATTCATATTATCCTTATTCAAATTTCGGCGGAGATTGATTATTTTCCCTGTTTAGATGTCGATCACCAACTCAAAACCTACTTCAGTTGAAGACTTAACTGAGGTTCTGCAACATAATTTTCATCCCTAACAGTCTTATACATGTTGTCATTCTTGACAAGGCATTTCTCAAGCCTACCCTTGTCAAATCAAATATTGGGTGTTCCATTGGAAAACTTCATTCTTCATCTAGTGTGCCTTTTTCAAGAGTTCAAGCTTATATCAGAAAGTTCTGGAATCTAAAAAGAGACATGAAGTCACTCCTTTTAACAAACAAAGAAATTTCTTTCATATCCGTTGTAAACATATTGAAGATTTAACTGTTCTTCGTCTTCCCAAGCATTGGCTCATTAACGGCTCCATTATGACCTTAGTGCAGATATGATTTGATGGTATTGATGCCATCAACCCTGAAGAATTTAATAATTTTTCCTCAGCATTCACTTCAAAAGATTTCCAGTTAACTATATTTCCTTTAAAGCCCTTTATGAAATTGCTCGTCCAGCTGGACATATGTCATATTTCAAATCTTCCTATGGCAGAGATTATGATGAAAAAAATATAGAAGTCCTTGTTGAAGTAGGGGTTTCTTACAAAATTCCTTTTGGAACTGAATGTACGATTGAAGGAGTAAAAAACTGGATCGAGTTTCCGTACACTCTCCATCCATTCAGGCTTTGTCAACATTACAGACTCTAGATTATTACAAAGATCACTGCAATCCTAGAAGACGTGAAGCTATGGCAAACCTGCTTCCTTCCATAGGTGGTCCTTTTACTCATGGAAATCTTAAGGCTTCTGGGCTATGTCAACCAAGTATCATTTCTAATTTCCCTGCCCAAACATCCAGTAGTAATACTACCCAATATTATTTACATTTTATTAATTTTCGATCACCCTCATATGATATCCTGGAGACCCATGTTAGAGATGAGATTGTTAAAAGTATTAGCTTCAGACCTATCAAAAGGTCTATTACCACTTTTTTTATTTTCATTCAAAAACACATTAAGATCACCCATGATAGCCAAAGAGTGTTTATAGTACTAGACATATTCTCCAATATTTTCCAGGAATCAGATTATTGTCTTTATATGGGCTACTATAAAAAACAGAGAACATCTAGGAGATGTTTAATTGAGCATCCTGAATTATGGCATTTGTTTGGTTATGGTCCCAACTGTCAATAGCCACCAACACGTTATTTTTTTTTCCATATTAGAGACATGGCCCCATCCATGCCTCTTAAATAGAATAACTAGTAATGGTGGACGTTAACACTTCTATTGACTACTTTTATTTTCATATTTTTATTCTTTTGCTTTGTATCCAAAAGACAAAGAATGTAAGATCTTTCCATGTTAATAAGATCTTTTATACAACTTAGGATGTTGTTTATCCATGGCCTTGAAAGTTCCTGGTGAAAATTCCAATTAATTCCCAGAAGTAGGAGACGGTTGGACATTTAGCATCCATAATACTATAGAGAGTCCTTCAAATCCTAGGCATGTTACATTGGGGTTGGACTCTCCGAAAATTGGATTAACATGACCATATCAACACACACATATAAAGAGTTAGTATTTGTTACCTTTCTTGCCTTAGAATTCCATTGTTGGTAGTTGTTGCTTTTCCGCTGTTTTTTTTATCTTTAATACCTACATCATGGTATTTATGTTCCTCCACAACTTTTGTAAAAGATCTTTTTTGGCTTATCTCCTTTACCTATCGAGTTTTTTTTTTAGTTATACTTTTTGGCTGTATGGATAATATGCTCGAGTTTACTAAGATGTGGTTGTTATGGCTATCTTCTAGGCTAATGATTTTACGACCCCCAAATTTTTTAATGCCAACTATTATCAAACTCCTTCCATGTCGTTGGCACATGTTCCATAAAACCTCTTTTCTTCCTAGCTTTATTCAGATTCTGCTCTCTTGCCTCACACTCAATTTTTATACCCTTATGATTCATAGTTATTTGTTGCCTGGTCCATATTTAAAATGAGAGGGCACCTAGTTCACCACCAACTTTTTCGTCCGTGAATCTGTAAGTACAAATCCTTGTACAATATATATATATATATATAAAGATCTCTAATAATAAGACTCTTGTTCTTGTTTATATATATATATATATCAAGGTAAACCAAGTATGTACCTGAAGCGTATAAGATAAGGTCTTACAATCTATATTTCAAGATACGAATTTAACAAAAACAAGTCTTGTAGGATTACAACTGAGCAAAACTTATCGAGGTTGATTAATGTACTACTTGTGATATTTCAATTATATAGATAAACAATATAATGTGCAAAACATATAACAGAGGATACAAGAAATTTCGTTAACGAGGAAACCTGCAATCTAACAGTAAAACCCTGGGACCTCGTCCAGTTTGAACATCATATTATATTAAGCCGCTACAAACACTAGCCTATTATCATACTTCTGATTGGAATATAGTTGAAACCGGATCAACCCTCCTAAAAATTCAGCTTCAGTCGTGTTTCTTATGTCTCTTGGATCTTGCAAGACCCTACATACTTACTTGACCTAGCTGACGTCCTTTACAGGCTTAGGAGTTGCTTTAGCCTATTGATTTCCTTCATACGTGTTTTAATCAAGATAATAAAAATTTGTTTGCTTATGAGGGATTTTCAAGAGAAAATAAGATATCAAGCAAACCTCAACAACTAGGATAGCTTACTCTCTTAAAAATGTTATAGAGATGGCTAATCGATTTTACCTCACAAGATCAATCTAACACAAGTTTATAAAATTTTCAAGTATAAGCTCGAAATCGAAACTTCTTCTTTGCAATTTAATAATTATACTAAATCCATATGACAATGTATCAGCTTATAAAATGGTTAAAATAATGAGTAAATAGCATAGTCAGTCTTCACATACCTTTGATGATAAAGTCCTCATATATGTCTTCGTTATTCTTCAATCTTTAAGGGTTGTTCGGTGAAAGATGATAATAAACTATCATGTTATAATCCTAGCCCAAGTCTGACCTTGGTAGACTATAAATCAAGATATAGTTTTGTTGGTCTAACATTGACCACAAGCTTGACACGCCAAAACTTATGAGTTTGACCGATCGATGTCCTACCACATCTCTTCTCAATAAATTTAGTTTCTATGTTGTCAAAGTCTGAATGGATATCATGAGATTGGTCTCCTTGGATTTGAATATTGGCTTTAGTAGCATGCTTGATGGGAGCAACTCTACCAATTTTTGTTGGCTTTTAAAACTAGCATCTCCCTTATTAAGTAGCATAGAAGAACACCTTTTTTTTTACTTTCTAAATAATGTTTTTTATTAAGTTTGTTGGTGAAAGGTTCATCTAGGCTCATTGGGCTTATAATACTAAAACAATCCTTAGAAATGTATCTATCACGAAAAAATATTTTCTAAGAAAAAATATGGTTTTTATCATGAAAAAATTAAAATAAATGCTAGTTGCATAATTCAAATAACTAGTGGGAAAGAAGAAACTTCATTCCCACTACAGAAATGAAGTTCAAAATGTTTTGATTTGATAAAAATATGGAAACTTGATACTTCTCCTTTAATCCAAATGTTCCTTTGGAAGTGTGCTCATGGCATTCTACCAATTAATGCTAAAATAGCAATTTTTTTATATTATGATGATCCCGTATGCAACTCCTACAGTAGTGGGGAGGAAACAATTTCTCATATTTTTTATGTAATTTTCTTCTGTAATAACTGTTTGGGAGATTTTCCTTGGGGTAAATAGTTTTTTCTTTTGGGGGTTTAATAACTTCCGTACATGGTTAAGTTCTCGGTTCTAGAACAAGTACCTATACAAAAATTGGTCCCTTGGATATTGTACTACCTGATGGTACATTAGGAAGGCCACGTGTGATAACAACTTCTGGAAACTTACTCCATCTCTAAAAAATATTGTCAACATCATAAAATAACTCATTGTTATCCACAATTAAGGGTGCATCCTCAATAACCAGTATTTCAATACAGATTCCAGAAAACGTATTGAATACTAACCACAAAGAGAAGTTTGGAGTAAGAATAAGTATATGCATTCTGCGAAACACTAAAAACAATTCTAGCAAGACTAATATTGGCTTAATTGCTAAGCCCTTCTCAGGTTGTTACATTGGAGCGGGGGGTTATCCTTCCTGCAGAAGCAACAGTAGAGATGGAGCCAAAGAAGTAGAGCTTTTAGCTCTCCAACGGTTTAAGGAACTTCATACAACAAACATGGATTTTAAAGCTGAGAATAACCAAATCTTACATTACACAACAAAGAAGGCTATGAAAAATAAGTCCAAGGAACGTTTTTTATGAACTTCCACGGAAGCGTAAGTTAGATTTACCATGAAGAGATCAATGAAACCTTTTTGTTATGGAACATTTATCTATTTTCCAAAGATATGAAAATAGTACTGCACATAATCTAGTTTTAATTTGCACTAGATGAATTGGTCAAGTAATTTTAGTTGGAAAGGTCCTATTTTACTTTGTAATTAGATCAGTTGAGAACTAAAAATTTGATAAACAACGCAATGCCTTATCGGATAATGATAGTTCTGGCTCCTTGGTGGACAATAATATAAATCCCCGTTAAAAAAAATCTTATTTTTTCATTATTCAAAATTTGGAGGCTATGTTTTGTCTCTTTTTTTTCTCTTCTGATATTTTTCATCTAATGAATCGTTTAATGGAAGTTTATTTTATATATATATATATATATGTTTTCTGCATAAAGTCCCATTTAGCTCATGATGCGTATGAAGTTTGAACCCAAATCTCATGGTACAAGCACAAATTGCCTGACAAACTTGACTATTAAAGTGCTTGCAAATGATATTCGGTGTTGCACCCATAGGGAGGACTTTATGGTTACCAATTTCATTTAGTTCGTATGGGCTCTTTATGAATTTGAAATTTGTTTTTACAACTTGTGTTTTCATTGATAAGGCAGTAAAACCACTACAGTAATTGAAATGGATAGGAGAAGGATCACATAGAGACAAAGCATGTCTGTAATCTGTATTCATCCAAAACATGGACCATACTATATATACATAGTATATTATTACCCACCACGGAAACATACCTTTAGGTACCGTTAGTGTCTAAAGACCAAAAACTTTGTCGGATTCTGAACTGCTTTAGAAATCCAAAACGTGGCTAAATAGGAGCTTTTCATTATCACGAGAAAGGAAACTAAGGGGATGGAGACACTTATCTCTTTTTTTTTTCGTAGCAAATGATTTGTCTGGGGCCTGTGAGGGTCCAAAGACCAACTTAATCAGTCGGTGTAAATAATTAATTAGGTCCCAACAATCGTACAAATAATGATACAAAATGCAAATAATATGAGTAGATTGTAGACTAGTGTTTTAAGAGAGACGAGGAGTGGTGTTGATTTGACGCCTCATGCATAATCTTTGTGAGAAATCTCAGGATGTGAACTCTCATCGCAGTTCCACAAAGAAAAAGAGTACAAAATTTATTAGTTTAGCAGTGGCACCAGTTGTTGTACGTACATCATGCAACATATACAAATACGAACAAAAATGTACTATTTCTGACTCTCTTGCTCTCTCTCTCTCGTTCTTGAGGTCATTCCTTGCAGATTTGAAAGCTCGGAAACACGATATTATTCGATGTAAAGAGAGTACTGGATTTAATTGCGTACGATGTTGTATTTTCTATGGATGAGCGAATGCAATAAAGACAACAACAAGGCTCAACATACCATGGTTTGGCGTATTGGTGTGGATCCACACTTATACTTATACCATAAGGTGGTATCGGTAGTACTTCTGAAAGTATAAAACTGCGCGCTATTTTATGCTACGCGCCGAAATTAAAGCCATATTAGTTTCGCTATTCATTGTATTGAGTTTATATAGGGATTTTTAATAAAGTATCTTTTTTTTAAATGCATTTAATAAAATAGGTTTTATTATTTTTTTATTTATTTTTAAACAAACTCATCTTGATTTTGTCCGTTTCGTTTTATTTAAAAAGTAAATAACGGCTATTAGTGTATATATATCAGTTAAATCTCGTAATAAAAGACATTTAAATCCTACTAATTTAAGTTAGATGAGTGAGTTAATTCTTAATTAACTCGTGATTCAGTTTACCGAATTAACTCTGGCACATGTTTTTCCTCATACGAAGAATCCTAATTAAGAGAAATCCCTAAATCATTTAGAAAACCTAATTGATAAAATCAAATTCTAACAAAGATGCGTATATGAATTAACACAACCCATATTATCTCAAATTTAATCAAATTACTTAGAGAAATTTTGTGCTTGGGTCATAGGTTTTGGTATGTTAGAGTGTTTGGGTCGTAAATTTGTCCAATGGTGTGTTTGGGTCGTAAGACCGTCAGTCAACACGGTCAAACTAACCGGCCGTTAGTCCCAAAAATTCCAAGTTTGTCATTCAGTTAGCATAATCATTTCACGCCGATTAATTGCCGATTAATTGAAAAAATCGCCGATTAATTGTCGATTAATTGAAAAAAACGTCAATTAAACTCTGAAGCCTTTTCCTATTTCTGTTTTCCTGGGTTATAGTCCTGTAATTTCCTGCCTGCAGTTCAACATTTACTAGAACCATTGCATTCACCACCATAACAAGAAAACTTAACAAAAAACACATTGGCATCACAACAAAATAAGATTTTTAAGGATTTAAACAAGTTATACAATTGTAGAGTAGAGTATTTGGTTTGACAAGACAAAAAACAAAGTTAAAAACTGCTAGGAGAGTTTAATTGCAGTAGTATAAAGCTTAATTGAGATAAGTAGATAGCCAATAACAAAAGTAACATACCTAATACCATTTAACCCCAAAAGTATAATTTTTGGTTTTCTTTAGCTGTGGTTGGTCTTGATTGTGTCCCAAAAGGGAAGCAGGCCTTGTTGATGTAGTAGGCTGTTGTGTGATTGTAGATGCCTGAGATGATTGAGATGCAGTAGCACTATGAGTACCTCTTCCTCTTCCCCTTGCAACACCACCCCCTCTTTCTCTTACAGCTGCACTAGTAGTACCAGCTGCACCACCTCTACCTCTTGCAATAGCACAAGGTCTCCCTCTACCAATTGTAATGTCAGTCATAGGTGGAATTCCACCTCTAGGTACTCCTCCATTAGTTGGCCTAATACCTGTAGTTGTATATATTCTGGATGTAGGTGCTGGTCTAGGTATTGCGGCTTCATCACTGATAAGAGGCCTCCTATCATGTGGTCCACGATATATATGGACACCTAAGACCAATATATCATACCTTAGATGGATGAGCTAGGTACTGGTGTCATGGATTAACATATGGTTCATTCACAGTTCAAGAAAGTGAAATGTACAAAAGAGATTCTGATAGCTACCACTTACCAACATTGGATGGATGACCCTCAGGTTGAAATTTACAACCAGTTCTATTATGGCCCCACTCTTTACAAACTCCACATTGTTTCATTCCCACTCTTTACAAACTCCACCATGATCAATTTCTTCATGTCTACAAACCTCAGCTTCATCACTATACAAAACTAGTTGATGATTAATGCTATCCACTTCATTGTCAGCATCAGTAGGTACATCATCCCCTTCATCACTCTCACTTCCTGTGTAATATGAGCTTTCTTCATCACAATTCTCTAGATTAAGGTTCCTTACTCTTGGAATGTAGTCTTCATCTTCAGAACTACACCCATCATTCACCAACCTGTTTACAAACAAATGATTTCATTCAAAACACAAATCAATCACAATCATAGAAGCAAGATCAAAGTATGGCTTTAAAAACTCTACTACCCATTGTTAAAACCCTAAAAACCAAACATAAAATTATCAAAATTACTTACCTAGATACACTGCTGTTCATCATTGGCTTAATCTTCAGTGTTGATAATCGATTAATACCTACAAACCCGTGATTGATCGTTGCTTTTTCGTTTTTTTCTTTTTTTTTTTGCAGGGAGGAAATCACAAATTTGTTAAAAGTTAAAAAAAAAACCAAAATCCCGTAATATACAAAAAGCCACAGAGAGGAATTGGTGATTTTGCCGATTAATCGGCGATTAATCGGCAACTCAATATAATCGGCGATTTTTTGACGATTTTTTTTGACGATTTTTGCATTTGGCAAAAGGCTACAGAGAGTTTTTGAATTTGGCGATTTTTTGACGATTAATTGCCGATTAATCGGCGATTTTGGCGATTTTTTGGCGTAAAATCGGCTGGAGTGGGGTTGTTTAACGGAATGGCAAACTTGTAATTTTTGGGACTAACGGCCGGTTAGTTTGACCGTGTTGACTGACAGTCTTACGACCCAAACACACCATTGGACAAATTTACGACCCAAACACTCTAACATACCAAAACCTACGACCCAAACACAAAATTTCTCAATTACTTACAGAATCATCAAATCATAAATCCTGGCAGAGAATTCCATATTTGACAAGTACCCAACACTCTTAATCATATATAAAGTTGAAACACTCTAGATTTTTTTCACTATCACCATCATTAAATCACCACCAATTAGTTCACTATTACCCATTAATTCTTGTAACCAAATCGATTATGCTTCCAATAATTCCCTATTGTAATTTTTCAACTTACCAAAACAACAAACAAAAACATTATCAATAAACCTGATTTCTTAACAAAAATCAAAGTCCCAAACTCAACCCCAAACCTTACTGAAAATCTACAATAAAAAATTAAAAACAACTCCTTCAAAATCTAAATCGAAATCAAATCATTGAACCCTACCGTTTAAAAAAAAATTAACGTTCAAAAGTCAATCAAACACGAAAGAAAAAGAAACCCCACAAAAGATTTGTATGTGAATTAAAGAAATCTTCAAATATTTCGTGGGATGCCACCATTATTGAGAATCATTGTTGAGAAGAGGAGAAGAGAAAAAAAACGCCTATTTTATTCAACTGATAAGTCTAATAACTCTCATCAAAGTGATATATATTTAAGGACAATTTAATAATTTTAATGTATTTTTAGTTTCTCCTAGGTTTTAGTTCGGAGGCTAGTAAGGTTATTACGACCATATTTTCTGACCTATTCAATGAGATTTTATTAAATGAGTGGACCCGTATAATTTTTTTAACGGTGGGGCATAAAATAAAATTTGAAAAAAACGGAGTACTTTTGAAAACTAGAATAAATAATTGAGGCACTTTATTAAATTTTCCATTTATATATATTAGGTATTTAAATATTCTTTTATAGCTTGGTATACAGATATAATGAGATGGGATTCACTAAGATTACTGACACATAAATGAATTGGCTTGAGAGAGAGTTCGATGAGTATAAAATTATCTGTATTATCAAGAATTTCCCTGCCGATAGGTCCCCGAGTCCAGATGGCTTCACAATGGACTTTTACAAGAAATCCTGGGACATAATCAAGTCGGACCTAATGAGAGTGTTGCACGAGTTCCACCATTATGGTAGCTTTGACTGGAGATGTAACTTCTCATTCCTAACCATAATTCCAAAAAAGGAAGAGACCTGCTCCCCAAACGACTTCAGACCTATAAGTTTTATTGGCAGTTTTACAAGAAACTCTCCAAATTGCTGGCCGGTAAACTCAAAATCATCATTCTAAGCTCATCTCCGAGTTCCAAGGTGCGCTTGTTCAAGGAAAACAAATTACTGATGTGATATTGATTGCAAGTGGGTGCATTGA
This sequence comes from Papaver californicum, assembly GCA_023531435.1. Taxonomy (NCBI): domain Eukaryota; kingdom Viridiplantae; phylum Streptophyta; class Magnoliopsida; order Ranunculales; family Papaveraceae; genus Papaver; species Papaver californicum. The sequence continues at coordinate 3,380,987 of JAJJMC010014297.1, read as the reverse complement.
CTCAAGACTCAAGGAAAAACAATCAGGAGTCATTTAGAAGGTGGACTTCAAAAAGTTTTTGATCACCTGAGTTGGGAGACAATTCTACGTCTGTTTGAATGTCATGGCTTCGGCAACAAATGGATGTAGCGGATAAAGTGGTGTCTTGAATCAACTCAGTTGAAAGTCCTAGTAAACGGGAGATCCACTGAGAAATTTAGCGCTAAAAGGGGGGGGGGG
>JAJJMC010014297.1:3321259-3375768 GCA_023531435.1 Papaver californicum | reverse complement strand
TGATTTTTGGTTGATTTTTGGTTGTTTTTGCTGAGTAGAAATTTGGCACAAACACAGATGAAGGCGGAGGTCACCTCTCCTCAATCCACATACAAGCCTCAAGTAACCGGTGTTTGGAAGCAAGTAATGAAAACGTCAAATTTAGTCATTTCTAACTCAAATCTGGTAATTAGCAATGGGCAAAACATTTTATTATGGCTAGACAATTGGTTTGGAGATAGCAACCTAAAGGACTCATATCCGTCGCTTTGCAATATTGCCAAGTCAAAGAAAGCAACCTTAGCAGACATGATCAACACAACAGGTCAGTGGGATTTCAGTTTCTACAAGGTTCGTACAAACACCGAACAGGCACTTTTGGCAGATATAGAGGCAATTATCTGCGCTCCTCCAACTCTTAACACTTCAAGCGATAGTAGATTGAGTTTACGTGCTTCGGGGGGAAGTTTTCTACGAAATAGTGTTATAACTTCCAAAATCAGGTTGATGAGTAGAGCTCTCTAAGCTAATTTGGACGAATCAAATACCTTCAAAGGTAAACATGTTCATCTGTTCTATTTTCTCTGATGCGGTTCCTACAATTGCTAACTTGATAAGAAGAGGAGTGCTCATCCAATACAATTGTTACCTTTGCAACACTCGAGTGTACAGATCACTTATTTGTCCACTGTTCAACCTCAACAGAAGTTTGGTACCATTTTTTTGATAGTTTAAAGATCAGTTGTGCATCTCCTATTTCAACAAAATCGCACCTTGCTAGTTGGTTGCAGGATAGAACTTGGAAAAAATGTAAGCAACTGTGGAGTTTACTGCCTAACGCGATAATATTGGTTATTTGGAAGGAAAGAAATTCCATCGCTTTCAATTGCAGAATAAAGAGAGTCGACGATATAATTGCGAAAGTTAAACCGACTATTTTTCTATGGGGTCAGCCTCAAATTTATGAGATGGGTTTACTGCAACTGATTTTTATGAATAGATGGAGGTCCGTCGGAAATTGTAACTATAGTTCCCCGATTGGCAGGAAGGGTTCACTTATTTTATGGGTAATAGTTTGTCTTTTCCTAACACCAAGACCTTTTTAGCACAATTGATTTAAAGTTGGCAAAAAGCTCTGCAGTTAAGCGTGCTCGGACGAAAACAATCCAGTGATAGATGATCTCCCAGAAAATTGTTGTTGGATGATCTCAGCGGTACCCGTTGAAAATCTCACACTGCCAGATGACCGTAGTGGTTAAACGGAGACAATATTGGTGGACGGTCGGATCATTACAATAACTTTCATCTTTTTGTTGTAGGTAGATATGTACAACTATAGTCTACAGTCCATGTATATATTTTTCTTTTCCAATACTTCTTAACCTTTTCTCCTTCTAGAAAAAAGAAAAATATATTCTCTTCGTCCCTGAAACGACATACTATCACTTTTTTCATTTTAACATGTTATAAGTTAATTTCTAAACTATCAAACTTAAAAGATATTAACATATAATTAAATTATTATATAGGACTTGGCTGAATATATCTTATTATTTGAATAAAGTGAAAATATCCAGAGAACCCAAAAATAAATTCGTTCTTTCCTAGAAACCATTAATTAAGACTAAATGTACATATATAGAAAACCCATATCTAAATTTATTACATCTAAAAAATATTTTAATGGATGTTTCTGAATTATTACGGAATAACCATTTCCCAAAATTCTTGCTAAAGTATTTTATTAGCAAGAGTTTGAGAAAATGAATTATCTTAGGAAAAGATCAACAAGATATTAAAGATAAAGGGCATGAGCCGCATGACAAAAGCAGTTATTTTACGAGGGTAATTTTTGTAGTGCTTTTAGAAATCAAGTTTTGTCACTTTTTTTTCCTAAAGAGAAATTAGAATTAATTTCATTTTAATAAAATGTTATTCTTGTATTCAAATCATATTATAATTGATTATGGTTTATATATATATCTAGTATCTAAACGGTGGGTTTTGATATAAAAAATAAATAGATTAGACTAGCAAAAAAAAAATCCCTTTGAAAAACTGTAACATAAATCTTGAAAACAAATAAAAAAAAATCATCATTCAAAAATAAATGATTATATATTTTATGTTTAAAACAAAAATCTAATTACGGTTAGGTTGATAATTTGATGACATCACATCTTAATAACCCGACGCCAATAAAAGTGCTAGTTTAAATTTCGGACAACGACGAAGGTGCTAGTTTAAAAATGCTCATGGGCGCCATCAATTTTCTTTTTCCGGTGGACATAGTGTTAGGATTGATGTTATAAAGAAAATAAAACGAAAAAACAAAAACACATAAGATTTACTTGGTTCATCTAAATTAGGCTACGTCCAAGGAGCGGCTGCGGTTTCACTATGATCACAAAATAGTGTTCCAGAGGAATCCAACGATGATACGATAATACTAAGATACAAACCCCAGATAGGGCAACTCTTTATATATAAAGACTACTGAAAAATTTAGGAGTCTGTTCCATAAACAAACCTCTCGAAAAAATTATTTAATTTTCCGACGGACCGCCAGTTGGATCGGGTCAAATACAAAACCGGATCGTGCATTACCAGACCCCATACAAACATAACACATGGCATTGATACAACACACTTATTATTCTAGGTGTTTGTCTTCAAGGATTCTGGAACTTATTACTGATACGCAGCTCAGGGCATGTCGATAGCACAGTACATGTGTGATTCTAGTATTTAGAGTCTAGACCTGCTAGCATGGTTTGGACAAAAGAAAAAGAAGCACAGAAAAGTTTGTGATGTTTGTCAAACAGCTCCATTCATCACAAACTTGCTACTATGAGGAAAAAAAATAGAAAAAAGACGATCCTTTCTTAGTTCTTACTGAAAGCCAAGCAAATTAATCACCAAAAACTATTTTCATGAACAAATGCATATTTAGAATGTAGTTACTGTATCAACACTAGAAGTGCGTATGCTTTTTTAGTGACCATTTTAAACATTGGTTGAAATGTCTTATGATAGTACTAGATGAATGGAGATAAAATGACCCCCCTTCTAATTATTGGAGATGGGTCATAGACAGCTGCATCATTGGACCAGACAAATAATTTAGTGGCCAAAAATCATAGGATTTCCAAATGTGTGTTTTCCATCATTAGTCGGTAGGCCTTCTGTTTTCAACCAAAAAAAAAAAGAAGAAGAAAAATAATCTGGTAGGCCAAATTAAAATGAAGGGTCATGATTCTATAACGGTGGGGGTCCTAAAAATATATCTTCCTTTTTTCTTTTAATTTAAGTACAAAAACAGCTTTTATTTCTTTTCTTTCTTTTTTTTTTCAGGCTAAAATTTCGTACCAAGAGGTACAATTATTTTGGAACGTCAATCTTTTCTTTCTCTCCCTCCCTGTCAAGTAAATGAACGGTCGGAGTTGTTTATTCTTTTTTCCCCTTTTCTTTTAAGGGACAAATTGTTTTTCTTCTCTTAGATGCCAATAAAATAATATTTGGTTTAATTAATTCTAAAAGTAATTTGTCTAGAAGAGAACTTTTTTCGTACTAACTAACTGTTAATGTGCTCTGCTTGGGGTATATAGCTAAACCATAAAAAGCTTAAGTTTTTCTTACGGGAATAAACATCAAATAGTTACCGTTAAAAACTAGGGTTGTTAATGGGTATCCATTACTCAGAACTGGAATCAGGTGAATTGGATTCACGTCCGGGTCCTAAAATTGGACCCATTAGCAACTTAAGACCCGACGAGCATTACTCGATTGGATCCGAAATCTTAACGGGTCCTAATGAATATTATCTGGTGGTATCCGTGGATATCGGGTACACGAATATTTATCATTTGTTTGTTAATTTTATCTAAAATTCAAATACTTCGTCTAGTTTTGCTTGGACTTTTTTTCATTTTTTTTTTTCATTTGTTAAATATCCGGATCCAACGGATATTTAAATTTTTAATCGGGTTCGGTTTCGGATCCACTAAATTAAAAACCGAACCCGACTTTTATAAGTAAGGTTCGGATCTGGATCTTGTGATACCCGAAAAAACCCGGACCTATTTACAGTCCTATCAAAAACCATATAATTGGACACGAAAAATCAATAAAAGAATAAAAATTGGAGGCATCGTTTTTTTGTATTCGATAAAAAGACTTATACAATCTTTATAGTGCCAGCATTCGGAGTAATAACCAATCATTTATGTTTCTAAAGAAAATACGCTCCCATGAGTGACAGGGCTAAAAATCTATACGCGGGTGTTTGAGGAAAAAAATAGTCATCTTAATTGTGACAACGAAAACGAAGGTGAATGTAGTTTTCAATAACTCGTAAATAATTTAAATATGAATAAAAATTAGTTAGTCCATTTACATGGAGGTATCCAGTAATTTATATAAGTGAGGTTGATTCTTTTCATGAATCTTAGTATGTACCAGTGAACAAAATAGCGTTCCAAGACAAACCAATTTATTTTAAATTTTTTCATTATCAGAAACAATCAACCAACTAAATGACATGTATTAAGACTTTCACCACGTCTGGTAAACAAAAAACTATTCATGTACTAAAGCTTTAATGCTCGATGTTTTCTTTGGGGCTCTTTGAAAACACATACTCAGATTTTAACCTTATAAAAAGGTTTCCACCTGATGAATCGAAATCCTCAAGTTACCTAATTCTTAAGAGTATAATAATGACCTCTTTCTTAATTGGCATATGACCTTGAGGTTGTGGCACTTACTTCCTCAAAAGCTTATAGCTTGAATCTTCAAACAGAGGCAAAGGTATTTACATAGTAATTTTATCTGATATAGGTACATTACCTCTTTATTTGACACCTAATGAGGAGAATACAATACTTAAATGTTATACCTATATGTGCAGAAGTCCAGAAGTTTGCTTGGGAACCAAGTTTCTTCATGTTCTTAATGTATCCATAATACTTCATGTCTCAGTAAACGCACTTGACCCACATAAGTTTTTCAACAATCTTGCCTAAATAAGCAATGTCTGATCTTAAACCACAAGTATATGCGTCGGCTAACCAGGCCTAAACCATGTCTAAGTAAGGTACCAATATGTGTACGTAGCAATGTATCTAAAACTTAGAAATAAAAGCTGGAAACACTTTGTAGATAGATCGAAGAATAATTGTTTCTCAGCCTAGTTCTGAAAACTCTATAAACTTCATTTTTGAAATTATCTTTTTCCATAAAAAAAAAGACATTAAAATTCACTTTCTCTTAAAAATAGCACGAGTCGGTCACTTTTAATAACAAGTTACAAATACAGAATAACTAACTCGTTTGTTTCTATCAACTTAAGTTATGAAGTTTTCTACCAAAAATACCGTTTAACTTGAGTTATTATCCGACCATGACAAAAACAGAAAAGCTCGATCAATTTTTTCTTAATAATTACTATTTATTCTCGTTTCTTACGTCTTCGAAATTCATTTTGTTTGTTTTTGTCGAATTTTATGTGAAGAATTTTAGGGATAGTTTTCGATGATTTTGTGTGAGTATGAATTATGGTTGTGAAATTGAAGAGGTTTTTTTGTTTGTGGAAATTGATATTTGATTCTAAATTAGCTCCTTGTTATGATGGAGATAATGAGTCTGATTTTGATCTTGAAGAATGTCCAATTTGCTTCTTGGTTAGTAACCTTACTAAAACTGAATCATTTATTTGTTCCAAAGTATTGGTATTCTAAATATTATTGGTGGAAGTTAATCAGGTCTGTGTGTTTCATGAAACTGACCTGAATTTTTATTTTAATTTTTGGTTTTTATTTAGTATTATCCAAGTCTTGGCCACTCAAGATGTTGCACCAAAGGCATATGTACAGGTTTCGATATCAAATTTTTGAGAATTGAATTTTGTTTAGTTTACTTGAACGAATGTCTTTAAACATTGTTCTAACAATGTAATATTTATGCAAAGTGTTTTTTGCAGATAAAACCTCCTCATTCTACTCATCCTACACAGTATCCTTTTGTTGGTCATATTATTGTCTGTGCTTTCTTGAATAAAATTCCTTTGTATTTGCTTTCTTACGAAAACCTTGTTTTGTTTACTTAACTATACTAGATGTCCATTTGTAAAACATCCAATTATGTTGTGGAATATCGTGGCATGAGGTTAAAAGAGGAGAAAGGCATGGAACAACTCGTAAGTATGTGTTTTTTTGTTTACCGTTTCACTGTCTCATTGCTTGTAGATATTAGACTTACTCATGTTTCTTATCTATGCAGGAAGAACAAAGGGTTATAGAAGGAAATATATTGGTTCACCTAGCAAACCTATGATCGCTGGGGAAGTTGGATATACAGATCTATCAAGTAGCTCCCTACCAGGTTTTTCTCGCACTGTACAAAACTGTGTCCATGTATCTAAATTTGATGTCGTGTTAGTAGTGATCAGGTGTGAGTCCAATAAAAAATGTTTATCTCGAGCACTCATTCTACTCTTCTCCAGCTCTAACATGTACCCAACTAATATAACCATACACCTATGACAGTTAGCTAACTAAATTAACAATGCACCTCAGCAATTTACCCAACTAATTAACACACACTTCTGACATAAATTGTCCACCTAGTATGGTTATTAAATCTTTGGTATCCTTTCAAATTAATGTTCTTTGTTCTTTTCAGATTTTACTAAATCAAATTTTATCCTCTTTGTAGCCATCCTTTCAGATTAATGTTTCTCAATATGAAATAGAACAGACTTTCCATTTCAGAAATTTGGTTTAACGTAAATTTTAATTATCAGTAAATTGTTAAAAAGTGTTTGCCACAATTATATCAGTATTCCATTTAAAACTTATTACTTAATGAAGTAGCCTAACTTGCTAGTCTTTGTTACTTAACAGGTTTCTTTGGACCCAACAAAGTTTATATGGGTCGTGTCTGTCGCAAATGTTGTTAAGTATCTCAACTCCGGTAAAAGTGTTGGCAAGGTATACGGTTTTGATTATTATAATTAATCTTCTCGACGATTAATAGTTGTTTTTTCGTTTGCAATATGTTTGTCCTGCATCTGCATGATGTCAGGTTACTCAATATACCTCACTTTATTGTTACTCGGGTGGTTGTTTGCATTGACCCAAATTTCTCCCAGCAAGTGGCAAAGCTATGAAATCACAATGCTATACAAATCTTTTGGAAGCTCTAAATTTTAAATTTAAAAACCTAAAAATTTTGTGCATATTGGATGCTACCAAGCTCTATTAGTGAAACATAGTGTGAGATTAGGAGCAATGTGTAACTTGTTGTAATAAAATCATAGTTAAATTGTGTCAGTTAATTTTATAATTTGTAAAGTTCATTCATTTGTTCCAGCTAATAAAATGGATTTGTTCATATCAATTTTGCTTAAGAATACAAAAGTATCTTATTTCATATTGTATTGTATTGTATAATACCAAACTCCATCAGCGAAAGAGATTGTTAGACTGGGAACAAGATGTAGCTTTTTGTACTGAAAATAAAGGCAGGAAAAGAACAACAAATCATGTCTAATTTGCGTGGCAGTAAGTTTTATGATCTGTAAGGTTAGTTCATTTGTTGCAGCTCATAAAATGGATCAGTTCGTATCAAAAAATTTTATGAATACAAAAATTGCATTGTTTGACTTATCCCCTTGTATCCCCATATAGAATTGCAATATTTCTATTACACTTTCTGGCTAAAAAGAAAAAATTTACATGTTCTGGTAATAAAAATAAGATTTTGAAATGTTGATTTCATCTAGATTACATAAACTTACATTGTTTTGATAAAACAACAAGAAGCATTCATTGTTAGTTCGCATTCATAAGCTTACGGCGCTAGGTAAACAATAGGAAAAAAAATACATCTGTGTAAGTTGCCAAATTTTGGGATTTGCTTCATAGGTTACCAAAAAGTTGACTAACTCACTCCAATGACCCTATCTTAGCTTGCATACCTACTGATAAAATTACCAGGGAACATTGGCTTCAGCTTCAAAATTGAATTCATATCTCTCTGCCTTCACTTTCAATGTTTTGTTATCTTTCTCAAACACTTTTGATTCATCTTTTAGTTCAACAAGCTTCATTTCAAGTGTTTTTATCTCCTCTTTTGCAAGTGTTCGTTCAATTATAGCTTCTTTTTACCTATTCAGATCTACTACTTGTTCTGATTCAGAGGAAGCTCATCCAACCGAGAAAGCAAAAAAAATAAACACATTCTGAGGTGCATTGTTAATTTAGTTGGCTAACTGTCAGAGGTGTAATGTTAAATTAGTTGGGAACATGCTATAGGTGTAAGGTTAAATTAGACAAGCATTGCCTCACGTCCACCAAGGGTGAACAAGATAACAAGACCCTATAAATTAGACTAGCGATACTTATTGTGCACTGCATTATCATCCACCCCGTTGTTTCCAATGTCCCATATGACTGGATCGGTGAGTAGATGGAAATCAAACAAATCATAAAGTTTGAATATGTATTCCTATTTTGCAAGAATGCATATGAAATCATAGCTATCAAAAGTATGAAATATCAAACAAAATTTCAGCTAAAGAAAATATAACATCTATTAACTAAGTCATACTAAGACTTCCAAAGATGACCCAAGTGAAAATAATCAGAAAGATGTGAAGTTAAAAAAAGCTGATTATCTATAGAATGTTGGTTTTATAATGCACTCACATCATAAAGGGAGTCTCCGACTTTCATTTTGACTTTGCACTCTTGTACACCAAGAGTTTACCCATGAATCCAGGAGGCAATTCTTCCAAACTGCAGACTTTATATGGGCGTCCCACTGTCCTGGATGATTTTGAGTTTCTAGTTGTTTCGTTGCTCTCTCCAGCAGTTGATTTCTTCGTTAAAGGCAGAGACACTGGTAACTGAAGAAAGATCATTCTAGGGTCTTCATCCTCCTTCTGAAGACAACCAAAAATAAAATATTAGTAATTTAGTACACAAGAGATGAAAATAGGAAACATATCCTTAAACACAGTACACCAACAAAACAGATTAGAGAAAGATAATATTGAAATATTTAGTTTTATAACACCTAACTGAAAAGGTCATAAATTACTACTGAATTAAGATAACCCCCAAAAAGGAGATAAGATAACATCTTAGGATCAAAACTAAATATGAGAAGTTGATCTTCCATCTCTAAGAAAAGAACTCAAACATCATTGAATCCATCCAAATTAAATATACATTTTGAGAATCCCTATTTTCTAATCCAAATCCAATTCATTTGAAAGAAAACTTTAAAATACTAAATCCTAGATTTTAAACCTATCAAACATAGCAATAAAGGTAAGAGAACCCTACATATTGATTAACTAAACGTTATGACGACAATCAAATCCATCTATTGGAAATATTACAAACTTAATATGAAGAATAATAGAAGAACAAACCATCAAAACTGAACGTCATCAAAAAAATACAAGCTTACCTCTAGCAACGAGGTCAAGCAAAGATCGGAAAAAAAACATGAAGAATAAAAACCCTTGCATCTACCATGTGTGCCTATATCAGCATCTCATTTCCATCCCTTTGCTCATGATCTAATCTACCCCAAGTGATCTGAGTTTTACTCGTTGTTGAACTTGAGTACAACCGCCATGGAGACTAATCGATACTAACTCAAGTTAAGGGGTATTTTTGATAGAAAATATCAAAATTATGGCTGACAGGAACGAACGAGTTAGTTAGTCCGTGTCTGTAAAAATATGGCTGACCGGAACAAACGAGTTGGTTAGTCCGTGTTTAAAAAGTGGCTGACTCGTACCCTTACAAAGAGAAAGTGGATTTTAAAGCCCTTCTCTTATTCCATAATAAATATATTCATTAAGTAATGAGAACACTAAAAAAATAAATAAAAAGATCTTGGATTATTTGAATTACTTAACATGAATCTTCGTTGCGTAAATAGAACAAGGTTTTAAGACCAACAAAGTGTTGTTTAGAAACTGATACTGAATTACATATTTAAAAATTCTCTTGGTAACTTGCTCCATCCTTCTTAGGCCTATTATCATGAGATCATTTATTTGGACTTCAATAACCAAATCACATATGTTATATATATTCAGTTCATTTTGGCATATTCTAGTGGATGAATTTTTGGAGTCTTCAATCTTCAATACTTATAACTATTGGCGACGAAATCATACAAATTACCTAAGACTCTAAAACCTAAACTCTAAGAAGTAAACTTACAATTATATGAAATAACTGAGTCGTTAATATTGATAATGTAATAACATAATGAACTTAGCATAGCAACGCTTATTAGGTTTGGCTGAACTATGCCCTAACACCTTTCGACCGCAACTAATGATACATTCATCATATTGATAAATAGCAATATTAATTCATAAGTTTTCTTTTATTTAAATTAAACGTGTAATAATGTAATCAAAACTCAGAAAGTTATACCTTTTAATTTGTAAATTTTATAATGTTATAAGATTTTTAAAAACGACATACTCATCAAATATAAACACGATTATGAGAGGATCTCTTTCTCTAAAAAAAAACTATTAAAATGATTATAATTCAAGAATCATGTTTTCCATCTTCGGATTATTTAATATTTTTGTTGGTATTTCGTTACTTTTCTTCAAAAAATACTCATTGTTGGTACCTTTTATTTTTATTTTAAACATCGATCTTAATATTTTTAAAGTCATTGTAATTTCTATTTTATCATAATAAAATTCTACGAGATCATCTAAAAAAAAATTGTTTCTATCTCATAAATAAGATTTGGTAAATACTAATTATTGAAACAAATTGTTCTCGAGAAAGACACATATTTTCAAACAAAAATAAATAAGAAAAGTGAGACTAATTATTAAAACACGTAGGGATATAACAGTGCACATGCGGCAGACACGGACCAAATAAAAGCAAGGAAAACAATGAACCCAAGGCTACAACAAGTTAAAAACAGAAAGGGTCCTACGCCTAAAAGAGGATCATCATCTAAAAAACTTGACGGGAGCTAAAATCCAGACCAGATTGAGACAACCAAAAACCATCTAATCTAATTTATCCCATTCAGTGCTCCTCACAACCACCTCCCTCGTTTAGAACCCTTAATCCATACTACTTCTAATATTTGGGACCACTCTATTACTAAAACTCCACGTACGTATACTATCATCTGACACGTAGTCACATTAAATGAACCAGACAAAACACTCCCAAACAATGCGACAAAACTCAATAAAGCTCACACAAATTTCTTTATGAGGGTCGTGTGCCGTCACACGTTTTCTCTTATAAATAACGGTTACGGAGATACTTTTTCTCAGTTACCAGACAAAATGGGTAGTAATTTGGAAATAAATTACAGTATTCGGATTGATTTTAATTTAGCGGCCAATAATAGGGTTAAGTTTTTTACTTTTTTTTGGTTAAGAGGCATTTATTAAAAACAAAATACTTTAGCCTTATGGTCTTGTGAAAGACTCTTCCCAAAATATCAATGTACAAAATATAAGACAGTAATGAGGGGAGAATACTTATCAAGTCATCTGAGATAAAGTCAGATGTAGATTTTTTTGACAAAATATCAGTTGTGTGGTTCCCTTATCGATAGTGATGTTGAAAGATAACATTCTCAAAAACAGTAGACATATGATGGATATCCTGTATCAAACTATTACCAAACCAAGTACAAGGAAACAAACCAAGACACGCATTCACAACATACTGAGAATCACTTTCCACGACTAACTTCTTAACACCTAAACTTAAAGCCAATTTCATACCATCACGAACAACCCACAATTCAGCGACATTGTTGGAATTGTGATATATGAATCTTGCGAAAGCAGCCAAGAAACCTCCATCAGCAGCTCTAAAAACACCACTAATACCTGCATTGCCTGCATCATTTGAAGCCCCATCGATATTTAACTTAACAAAGTCAGTGTCTAGCGGCCTTTACTGTATATAAGAACTAAAGTTAGGGCATGGAGAGGATAGCTAATTATTAACACAAAAATATTCAGCAGCAGAGTTATAAGAACAAGTAAGCACATCCTGCCAGCAGAAAGGGATATGAGAGAACACAAGTCGGTTTTTATGACACCAAATATTCTAGAGAATAAATGGAATAAGAATAGGCCAGCTAATTTTATTTTATTCTCCATTAAGCTGCAAAGTGTGAAGTATCCAGTCCAAAGAAACATGAGATGAAAAAGGTTAAACTCGATAAGCATAGAAAAAGCGCCTGGCAAATAGGTGAAACACGACTGCAAAAAACAAAAAGATGAGAAATAGTTTCTTCTTCTTGGTGACAAAGGGGACAAAGGCCTGAAATATTGATGCCACGAGCCTTAAGTTTAGATCTAACCAGAGTCCTACCATGAGCCAATAACCACAGAGAATGTTGAATATGGGCAGGGAATTTACGTCTTCATAAAGCTTGCCACTTACCATCCTGAAAAGAAGACGAAACATCTTGATTATGAAGTAACTAGTTGTAGCAAGCTTTAACTGAAAAAATACAATCCTTACTAGGAGACCAAACTCGAAAATCAGTTGAGGGACTAAACTCATCCAAGGGAATAGCTTTAATATCATCAACCACCTCAGGTGGAACCATTTTGTCTAATGGAGAAAGGTTCCAAGCACGAGTTTGAGAATCAATAAGAGCATCCACCTTCAAAGGAGGGTAGCTAGAAGTGACACTATCAAATGGATGCATCATAGATCTATCTGAACTCCAAACATCACGCTAGACATCAACTTGCTCCCCATTACCAAAAGCCCACCTAAGTCCATCTTTGATAAAAGGGTAATTCGATAAAGGAAAAAGGTATGGGAAAGTTAGGTCCTTGTTTTTGTCTTCACTTTCTACCGCGTTTCCCGTGCAGTGAAAAATTTATGGCTTCTTCTTTCTACGGAAAAAAAACAGTAGAAAAACACGTGTGTTGCATATTTACTTTTATCACAAGGTATTCTAGGTAAAGAGTTTGACGAATTTACTCTCATATTATTTTATTTTTTTGCTCCATTGTAGTAATAATAGAAATAAAGATAGACATTGTAATTCATCATCATATTTCATAAGGCTGACCCTGAGAAATTGACGTCCCGAAGGTATTCTAGGTAAAGAGTTTAAATCTCTCTTGAAACGCGTAAAGAACATGATCTATTATGTATTATAGATAATTTATTTTAAAAAGAAACTCAAAATCATTAGCTATTACAAGACCTTTCTCCATAAGAATATTAATTAATTTTCAATCAATCGTGTTCTAATTTTAGATCAAAATTATCAGTATTTGGGTATTCCATGCTATCTTCATTGGTGACATTTGCATCTCCTTCAATATTAACCCCGTAATTTACATCCCATCAATGTTCAATCTCATTCATGACATTTGCATCACTGTTGCCATATATTTCAGTATGCACTTCAACCTTTGCTTCATTGGCACAATTACCATCCGAAGTTTCAACTATAGATTCACTTTAATCAAATATTTATTTAAAGACCCACCAAGAGACTTTACTATCTCACCATATTTTTCTTTTCCTTTTCTATTTTGAGATTTTGGCGATTGCTTTCTTTTTAAACCCGGAAGCATACCTACACATCGTCACATACGATTTAATATAAGTTATCAAAATCGAATCAAAATAACATACAAAATAATTGATGCCCTAAATATATCATTCTAATTAATGGTTCAATTTATGTCCTAATTTTATTTTAAACAAAAAAAATTAATTAATTAAGATAGGATGACTAATGAATTAATAATTGGTTAAAAAAATTATGAGTTAACTTATATTGTTTTAAAGGAATAGTGATGCGTTAATTCCTTTTGTGTTTCCCCTTTTGTTCTCTGATGGTTAGTAGAAAAGAAGATGACATAAACTAAAAAATGTATGGGTTGTAATAAAAAGAGTAAAAAGGAAACGTGTTGTAACTGCGTTTATTTAGGTAAATTCTAGAAGAATTTACTTTTTTGTTTTTGCTACCCCTATAAATAGTTTAATATTATAAAAAATACCGACAAACTAATTGAAGGTTTTTGTCTTTTGTGTTCAACATATGCTTCAATAATCCAACGTTTAATAAAGAACGATAAAATTTTTTTCGCAAAGTTAAACTTTGGACATTTTGTATCAGGGTCGGCTCTGATATTTCGTTTAAACCTTTTAAAATAAAATCAAGTTTTGGAAAATCGTTGAGCTCCAACGATAAATTTCAATCTTAAAGTACCACCACAATCACATAAGACCACCGCAATCACAAAAACTGTTGAGCTCTAACTATGATGTAAACATCGTCCCTTAGAGCAACGACAACTCCTATAATTTTTAATTAGATGAAGAAAATTGGGCCTAATTACAAATTCTAGGATACTTGGGTGTGCTAAACCTGAGAATAGGGTGGATTAAAGTCTAAATATTGGATAAACTAAAGACAAAGTATGAAGAAAATGGAGGCCTAATTAAAAATTATATAATTACAACAAAGGATAATTTTGATATACCTATAGATAAACTGATACTTGTGGAGATTTTTTATTTATTATGGAAGGCCACGTAAACCTCTTCATAATACCGAATAAAATATTTTATTTTATTTTTAGAAGTGTTTTTATTTATTTTAAGAAATACATAGTATTATTTTTGTTTTTTAATTTTCATGTCTCAATAAGTTGAATCATCTAAAAAGAAGTTGTTACAGAAAAGAGAACAACAAAAACAATGTCTTAAGTCTGAAGAAAAAATTGGCATTAGGTTCGTCGACCTAAACACTATGGTTTACGGAACCGAGCTCATTATATAACTTGAATAGACAGAAAATTGAGAAATGACGTGGTTTGTATTTCTTTACAAAATTGTGCTCAATTTTCGTAAATCATGGTTCATGTGATTATCAAAAAATATATTAGGTTTTATAGAGTTCGTGAGTTGACAGGTGAAGTTACAAACATGTTAACTAATTTTATTTCAAAATGCAACTCACTTTATTGGCCATCCTCACAAAATTTGAAATTATACGAGAAGTAAGCAATAAATGATTCAACACTCAAAATAAGTTAGTTCATGCACTTATCACTAACTATCATTGAACCGTTGGTTTCAAAACTCATATAAATGTACTAAAAAACATAGACCAGTCCTTTTTCCTAGTGAAAGACTGTACAACCAGTCAAAACACTTGGGATACTCATAAGCTCTCTATTTATTTTGATTCTGAAATTGTTACTATTATTACAAAAAAAAATGTCGTGCTAATTGTTAATTCTCGTGATAGAGTTACTAATAAGACTCAAACAAAAAAGAAACTTCAATATTAAACCCCTCTATGATAAACTCTCTGAATGAAACACAGTTACTACTAAAATCTCTAGTAATGGAACAAAATTTGAAATCTCAAAACTATAACTTGCATAAAAATGTTTGCTTGGAAACTAGCTCACATTATAGTTTCCACTTGAGCAAGAATTGTGATTTTTTTTTTTCTTAATATTGATTCTATCAGTAAAATGTGCACAACTCTGAAAAATATCTAGCCCATTTCATTCTTGGTTGAATTTGATAAATAATTTTTAGACAACCCTAATTTTCAACATCTACTGTATCAGATGCAACTGTACATAATTTTTTAATAGTTTATTGGTTGAATAACTCAGAGTTTAGATTGTATGGGTTTAGAAGACAAATAAATATAGATACTTCTATAATACCCATGAATTTAAAAGATACTTTCTTAAAACCCAATTTGGGAATTATGTCCAGAATTTTATCTACTAGTGTAACATAACAGACCAATATGCCCCCATCTTCTTTAATTGTTTTCTTAAAAACTGAACTGTTAAAACCTCAGATTGAAAGACCAGTTTCAATCATTTGTTAAATCGATGTTGGTTCAAAAATAAGAAAGACAACAGGAACCCATATCAAATTATCCGGTATCAGAAAAACCAATCTTTTGATGGAAAACATAATGAGAAATAACAAAGAGGGAGTCATATGATTTGCCCTAACAAAAAATTGGGGTATTCTCATATCTAGGTATTTTTCCCAACCGGCTGTAAAAACTAAAATTTGAGTAATTATTTGTTTAACCCATTTTCAGAATTTGGTTTATTTTGTTTCAATTGATAAGGGAGATGGAGACTTCTTATTAGGTATTATTACTCATTTCAATTTTGTATCTGGATATTGAGAAAAAATAGTTTTCGTAGTTGTCCAAGAGGAAACAGATGTATGAAGCTGTTGTAAACCAATGGTTAATTGACAAGCCTTATGATGCTGATGATGTTCTGGATAAATCAGTTCACTTATGAAGCAAAAAAGAAATAAGGTCAGAAATTTCCTGTAACAAAAAGCAATTACCTTTTAGAGAAGCTTCACATCCTAGACTGTAATGAATACTGACCATCTATGATCAAACATGAATTATATGATTTGTAAAAATATTGTTGGCAAGAAAGTAGGTTGCATAGAATATTTGCATATGTTTTTGGTAGGAACCATCAAAGTTGTTTGTATGCAGGATGATATGTTTGCCTACGGATAGGGGAGAGGATGACTTTCGTTGCAGGCATTGTTTATCTATTCCTGAAGGACGTATTTGTAATTCCCAAGTGCAGTTGAGACATGAGTTTATGACTGCTTAGCTCTTGAGGAGAGGGTATAAATTGTCTTTGACCTATATAGTTGATTTTAGCATATTTTAACATGAATCGACAGTTAGCTCGTGTATACGCATAACATGAAACAATTTACCAGACTTATGGGTTTTAGTCCAGCTGACCCAATGTAATGATACATGATCGTGATTTTTGTATTTTGGCTTTAACTACAGAAACTAGAGAGTCTGAAGTGTTAGATTGTCCGCCACGTCTGATTTTGTATATCATATTATACTTTACAGAGTAAACCAGGATGAAATTGGTTTCATCCTGCATGTTCAGATAAAAAAAATTATTTTCTTCAAGATGTATCTGGTTACATCTTGTATATACTGACAAATAAACATGTTTTCTCATGATGTATCTTGTTTCATCCTGCACATTTAGATAATTATTTATTTTTATGGTGAAGGTTATAATGGTGTTTGTTGTATTTTATTACTATTGAATGTGGCGATGGCAATAATGTGGTGTTTGTTGTGATTGAAATGTTGGTAGTGGTGATGGTTGTGCTAGATCTTTATATTTTATATGGAACGGATGGTAGAAACACCGGTTTTACCTATATTTATTTTTTTCATCCAAGAATGACATTAGATGCAACCAGTTTCATGTTAACTATTTTTTAAATAATTTTTTTTTATTAGTTTAAGTCAGGATGCATCCAGTTTCATCAAAGCTATTTTTCGAATAACTTTTTCTATTTTATTTTAATTCAGGATGCAACCAGTTTCATCATAGCTATTATTCGAATATTTTTATTTTCTTAGTTTAAATCAGGATGCATCCAGTTTCATCCAAGTTATTTTTTGAATAACTTTTTCTATTTTATTTTAATTCAGGATGCAGCCAGTTTCATCATAGCTATTTTCTTTCGAAAAAAACTTTTGAATTTATTATCGACAATGGATCTTGTTTTGAAGATAATTTAAAATCCTTTTCAAAAATATAAGTTTTATTAAAATCGGATATATATTTTAAAAGTTATGAATTTTTTTGTAATTGGTTTTTAAATTTGAGAGAAAAAGGATACGAAAGAGAAAAAATAGAAAAAGAAAGGATATAATTGTCTATGATTTGTTATGTCCATATCATCTATCCCTAATTTTTACAAGTCCACTGGAACGTTAAAAAATCATGAACAATAGATTTATTTCCGATTTTTTAAATGGTTAAACTTTTGTTCATTTAACTTAATAAAATAGAACAAACATGCGGTCATGAATTTTGTATCAGCATCATTTAGCATATTTGAAAAAGAAAGATGTAATATATTTTTTATAAACATAAATCCACCTGCCATATAAGAGCCACAACCCTGTACTACTTGAAAACCAGATACAAGATGAAGAAGTGACCACTTGAAGGACTAAGTATTTACTAAAGATGTGACCACTTGAAGGACTAAGTCTCTAGCCATACTTTCAACGAAATTTCTGGACAGATCGTTTGAAGGCCGTTAGGAAATGTCCAACACAACATATGCAAGTTGATAATTTAGAATTTTAGACATGACTTGATCTTGTTGAGTAATTATATGATATTTGATATAAGTTTTATTTTATTTATCGAGTGAAAAATTAATTTTAAAAGAAAAAATAATTACAAAAGTGGAAGTTGGAAAGCCTACGGATAAACCAGTAGATATCCCAAATAAACTATTTACACATTTTATTTTCCTATAGAACTAAAAGACACCGACTAAATACGACCCCCATTCGGAATAAATGCCATTGGTTTTTATATTTTTAATAATTATTTAGTTATTTCAAATATGGCTAGAATACAACCCAAATAATTAAGTCAAGCAAATTATTTAATTTAGATAAAACAAGAGAATTAGTATTTAGCAATAAATGCAAAGATAACATTTAATGTCAAAATAAAGATAAATTTGAATAATATTAACATTTTAATCGGAACATAACTATCATGTATTTTGATTGAAAAAGAGAATTTATCATTTACTTTATTCCCTATAAAAATAGTTTTTTTTATATAACTTGGTATAAAAAATCTAGGTGACCAAATTTTTTATACAAAAACTCCTTCCATATTATCTATTATAAATAAAAATTATTTTAATTAAAAATGAAATTAAAACTTCATTTCCCTTAATATTGATTAATTTTAGTTTTTATCATTTTTTTAAATGACATCCTTAATCTTTCTTTCTCTTCTTTCTCATTTTTTTTTTTTACTTCTTCTTCTTCTCCTCCCCACCACCATCACCAGCAGCAACAGTACCTCCTCCGCCACCATCACCATCAGCAACAGTAGCTCCTCCGCCACAACAACACCTTCATCTCCTTCACCAACACCTCTCTTTCTTTTTATTTTGCTTTTATGTTCACCAATAATAAATTTTGTCACCCATATCTACCACTAACAGCACCTCCGTCTCCTCCACCAACACCACCAGTACCTCCTTCTCTTTCTATGTCCAGATCCACCACCAACAACACCTCCTCCTTCCCCATCGCTTCCTCCTCGTTATTTTTTCTCCTCCACCACTACATGTCCAGATCCACCAACAACAACACCTCTTCTTCCTCCTTCTATCCTCTACAAACATCACCAACACCTCCAGATCATCATCGTCGAAAATCATCATCAAAATATAATGATACATCATCATTGTCGAAATTAGGGTTTTTGTTGGTGAAACGTCAGAAAAATGATGAAACCAAATTTGGTTTCATCAAATTTCACCAACACAAAAATTGAACCAATTTTTGTGTTGGTGAAATGTCAGAACCAAAACAATGATGAAATTGTTTTTGGTTTCATCATTTTTTTTTCATCTGGAATAAGGTGAAACCAAAACAATGATGAAACTTTTTTTGGTTTCATCAGTTTTTTTCATCTGGAATAAGGTGGAACCAAAACAATGATGAAATTGTTTTTGGTTTTATCATTTTTTTTTCCATCTGGAATAAGGTGGAACCAACTAAACAATGAAACTTTTTTTGGTTTCATCATTTTTTTTCGTCTTGAATAAGGTGGAACCAAATAGATGATGAAACTTTTTTTGGTTTCATCAATTTTTTTCATTTGGAATAAGGTGGAACCAAACAGATGATGAAACTTTTTTTGGTTTCATCAGTTTTTTTCATCTGGAATAAGTTGTGTTGGTGAAATGTCAATTTTCGTTGTGGTGGTGGTGGTTGGTGTTGGTTATGGTTTTCGTTGTTGTTGGTGGTGGTGCTCGTTGGTGGTGGAACTTGTGGTTGTTAGTGGTGCCCTTTGATATTGGTGGTGAATGTGGTGTTGGTTGTTGATGGTGGTTGGTTGGTGGTAGTGGTGGGTGGTGGTTCTGGTTTTTCGTTTCTGCTGGAGGTGGTTGGTGGTGGTGTTCTTTGGTAGTGGACCTAGTGGTTGTTAGTGGTGCTCGTTGATGGTGGTGGTGGGTGATGGTGGTGCTGGTTGGTGGTGCTCGTTGGTGGTGGTGGTTGGTGCTGCTGTTAGTTGGTGGCTGGTAGTGGTGGTGTTGCTGGATGATGGTGGTTGTTGTTGGTTGGTAGTGGTGAGTTGGTGTTGGTAGTGTTGGTAGTGAGAGAGAATAAAATTTAAAAGTGGGGTTGATTTTTTTTTTATTGGGTTGAATTAATGTAAAGGGTAGTTTAAGAGTGGGTTGATTTTTATTTTTTTATTGGGTTGAATTAATGTAAAGGGTAGTTTAGAGAGATTTAGGTGGTGTTTGTTTTTTTTCACTATATAGTGATTATCACTTTAAAGTGCTTGCACTTTCAAATGTTATTTTGAAGTGATGTGTGTTTGTTTTCTAGGCACTTTAAAATGCTATTTTGAAGTGCTATGTGTTTGTTTTTTCACTTTAAAGTGTTTTTTATGTTACAACTGTCTATTTTACCCTTAGATATGTTTCTTCCATTTTAATGATAAAATTCATCATCATTCCTCATGATAAAAACATAATAATGTCAACAAATCCAAAACTACCAAACAAAAGTTTAAATTCACGACAAACATAAACACAAGAACCTTAATTGTTGTTAAGAGTAACTAGTTTGTCCGCAATTTCCTCACGAAGCTGGACCATTACAAATTGATCTTGAGGCCTAAATGTTTCGGAAGGAAGCATCGGATCTTCGTTGTCGTTAACCATAAAATCATCATCTTCATATTGCGACCTCAATCTCATCATATTCAGCATCCATGCTACAGCATGCCCCGGAACCAGTTGCAAAAGTGCCCTCGAATAACTCCTCTAATTCCTTCCAGTTAGGTAAAGGGTGCTTCCTAAATTTGCTGACCCTCCCGTCTCTCTGGTTATGTGATAATAAATTAGAATACTACTAGTTATACTATATAGTTAATCAAATGACAAATTTTTACAACTATAAAATGAATGACTACTTGCCTTGATTTCTGCTGTCCAAACTTCATCTGGCCAATCAAATGTCCAGTTTCAGCATTATAACCATGGCCGGTTTTGTGGGTCAATGTTCTCCACACCATGTAACTCCTTTTCAAATTGTTCCACTTATTTTTTACAGCCTTTTGATCAAATTTTTGTTGGAACTTGGTGTTTAGGGTAGTATAGATGTTAGTCCATGACTTTAGAGAAGTTCCTGAGTATCCGTGCTGATTAACCGCCTCCAAGCTTAAGCGGATAAACTCCTCCTCCATTTTAGGATTTTCTTTCCATACATGATGACTTCTTTTCTCATTCTTATCCATCTTGTTTCAAATCCTACAGAAATATTTAAGACACATAATGCAAAAGGAAAAAAACCACCCACTAGATAGAGAAATTCCGAAACAATATATATAAACAACACTAAACTGTTTAGCGCCTAAGAAATAATGAATCCACACACCATCTGAATTATGGCTTGGCGGACAGTCTCAGAGAAATACAACTACTAGCATGTTAAAACAACATAATACGTATTGACATAGGAAACGAACATGCCTTACAAATATCAGCGTAACCCATATTACAGTACTGCTGCAATGTACTAGTAGTTCAAAAAGTCAAGTCTTAAACAGAATGTGTGCAAACAGAATTACCAACTTTAACATGCTAGTAATACTCAGGATGTGTGCAGCCATATCATGTAAAGTTGGTAGGTGACTGAACACAACATGCACTTGTATGAGGAAATCTAATTGCTGATGTTTTCTTTTAAAATTTCCTGTATACAGCTTTGTCCAAATCTCTAGGGACATTTGGGTTCCTTTCCCTTTCTTTAGAAGATTGGTATTCCTTTTAAATGATATTGGGTTGTCTTGTGTAAGCTTGAAAGTAAAACGACAAACTAGGAGAAGCTCTCACCTATTCAAATATTTTTTTCAACAGATAGCCAAGAATCCAGCTGGGGAGAACATAAATCCCCTCATACAACATAGTTTCAATTTACTGTCACCATCAACCCCTCATTTTCTGAACCCCACATATGACCCGTTCAAATCCGGAAATGACTTTTCGTTTGGATATCCCAATTGTCTACATCAGGGGGTTCCTACAGCTATTTCCCATGGATTATGAATGGACATACCACACTATGATGCTGCCCTCCAGTTGATGAAGCCTGGGGATCGCAATGACGATTATGTTTGTTCCGTTTTGACAGTTCCGAAGAATTGCTTGTACCCTATGTCTGGAATGAACCTCTGTTTTAACAGAGAACTCATTGGTGCAGCAATGTACTCTGGTCTTATGGGTGAGGACCAGCCTCTGAGACGGTACGGTGATGTCTGGGCGGGATACCACATGCAGCTAGAAGCTTCCCACAAAGTCCATCATTTCCCTCAAAACCAGTAGCACTAAAAACAATTTTGTGCAAAGCATTTCACTCAAACTGTGACTGTGAGTTATGAAAGTACAGTAATCTCTCCTTCCTCCTAAAAACAACAAACTTACTGGCTTACTGCTAAGCATGTGAACTGCTCAAAGAGTCTCCTAGCATGTTTGAAACACCAATAACTGTGGGATACTTTAAATGGATTTGACTTTCTTAAGATGGTGGTAACTACACGAGGCGTGCTTCTTTTCTTTTTATTTTCCTTTTTTTCCAAAATAAAGTGTCAAACAAAATCCTCGTATATGATAAGTAATGTAAGAGAAAACTATTTGGCAACAGACATACCTCAATTATTGATCACAACATATCAGGGATATCTAAAATAAGATCAAAATGGGATATCTATAATAAGATATTGTAACTAATGTAAGCAAGATTCTACTGTAAGGTATTGTAATATGACGATCTGTGGAGATTATTGTAACTACTGTAAGAAAGCAAAATGAGATATCTATAATAAGATCAAACGCAAGCAACAAGGCCCACAAACACGAAGAAACAACATGAAACTCAAGCAGTTAACGAGCTAAAGAGGATGAAATACCTTAGAGCTCCAAACTTCACGAAGTGGTTGACGAGGTAAAGAGGATGAAAAATTCTGAGCAGCTTGAACGAACTATATAGCTCCAAACTTCATGTTTTGGTTGACGTTTATTATTAATAATAAAATAAAGAGTATTAGGGTTTGTGATATTACATGGAATATTAATAGTTTTTAAAGGGTAAAAAGGATAGTAAGTGATAATTATTTGAAGTGGTAAAATTGAAGTAGCTTTTTTGCTACTTCATATTCAGCACTTCAAATCACCCCAACTTGAAGTGATAATCACTATATAGCCAAAAAACAAACACCCCAGTTTTTATGGTTCCCACCATTTTAAAAACATTTGAAGTGAAAATCATTTTAAAGTGTTAAAAATAAACATCCTATTATTTAAATGGGGTTCTTGTTTCATTTGGTTTTTTGTGGGTTTTTAGTGGTGAGAGGTATAGACTAGTGGGGTTATAACCCACAACATGTTTTTTTTAAGCATAGAAAGTTCGGTGGCAGTCCGATTCTTTGAGATTATGTTCATATATATATAAAGATAATTATAATACTACCACAATCACAGGCAAAACAATATTTTATTTTTATTATTTCTTTCCTAAAAATAAAACAAGTTAAAAAGGTAAAATTATAATTTTTTCCTGGGATGGAGGGAGTAATAAGTATGTATATGTCTAGGTAATAACAAGGTTTGAAAATTATAGTATCTACGGATGAAAGCAAAACTATTTATATGTCAATAAAAATTGAATTATATTATTTTATTTTATCTTCAGTCATTGGGTTATAACTCCAAAGGTGTAGCTATTTATCTACAAAAATCCATCAAAACAGAAATAACACAAAAACTCCATTTAACATAATATATCTAAATTAACCTTTCTTTTAATTTAACTCAACGTAAATAAAAAATAAATCTCATCCTATTTAAAGAATTCTAACGTTTTCAATACAAAATTAACAAAAATTTAAATTTGCCTTCTCTTCCAACCGCCACTACCGGCACCACCCCATCACCAATCAACACCACACCACAAACCAACATAAGCACCACCCCACAAGCACCACCACCAATCAGCAGCTCCACCCCTCCATCAGCCAGCGCCACCACCACCACCACCAGCAATACAACCACCAACTAGCAACACCAGCAGCCAGCGCTGCCACTACCAACAGAAATACAACCACCAACCACCAGCAACAACGAGTACCATCAACCACCACCACCAACGAGCACCACCAACCACCACCAATAACAACCAGAACCACCACCAACCACCACCACCAATACCCAACACCACTCACCATCACCAACCATCACTACCACCAACCAGCAACACCACCACCAATATCACCAACAACATTGGTTTCAACGATAAAAATCATCAACAAAAAAATTGGTTTCAACGCTGTTTAATTTTTGTAAAATTTGATGAAACCAAATTTGTTTTCATCATTTTTATGATATTTCACCAACACAAAAATATTGGTTTCAATGTTGTTTAATTCTTGTAAAATTTGATGAAACCAAATTTGGTTTCATCATTTTTCTGACATTTCACCAACATAAAAATTGGTTTCAACGTTGTTCAGTTTTTGTAAAATTTGATGAAATCAAATTTAGTTTCATTATTTTTCTGATATTTCACCAACACAATCATTGGTTTCAATGTTGTTCAGTTTTTGTAAAATTTAAACCAAATTTGGTTTCATCATTTTTTTGACATTTCATCAACACAAAAAATGGTTTCAACGTTGTTCAGTTTTGTAAAATTTCGTTTTTCTGACGTTTCACCAACACAACACCCTAATTTCGACAATGATGATGTACCATTATTTTTTGATGATGACTTTCAATGATGATGATCTGTAGGTATTGGTGATGTTTATAGAGAATAGAAGGAAGAGGAGGTGTTGCCGGTGGCGGATCTGGACATGTAGTAGTGGGGGAGAAAAGATAAGGAGGAGGAAGCGATGGGGGAGGAGGAGGTGTTATCGATGTAAAATATGGACATAGAAAGCGAAAGAGGTGCTGGTGGTGCTGGTGGAGGAGACAAAGGTGATGTTAGTGGCGGATATGGGTGGCGGAGCTACTATTGGTGAATATAAAAGTAAAATAAAAAAGAAAAAGGAGGTATTGGTGGAGGAGACGGAGGTGTTGTTGCTACATACCTATCTCCTTCTCACTGGTTAGGTGGCATCCGAGCTACTGTTGTTGCTGGTGGTGATGGTGGTGGGAAGGAGGAGGCGGAAGAAAGGAGAAAGAAGATAAGAAAAATGAGAAAGAAACCGATAAAAAGGAAAAAAGGGTAGGACTGTCATTTTAAAAAGTAACAAAAACTAAATTTAAACATTATAAATAAAAATGGGATTTTTGGTCTCATTTTTATTTCAAATGGTTTTTATTTATAAATAATAATATGTAAGGATTTTTTATATGCTAAGAATGATCACCTTGGTTTTTTTTTTCACTTATTATGTTTTATTTTAGAGAATATTGAATTGAATTATGTTCTTTTAAAACACCAGATACCAAGAATATTACAGCTAAAATAGGATGCAATTGCATTGTCTTTCTTTTTTAATACTCGATGGTACGGGAGTGCCCAATTAACTAACCCGTCCCATTATAATTGCCCCTGAATAGGTTTATCCCAACTCCAATTTGATATGTGCTTCAAAAGGTTTTCACCTGTGACCTTATTCCATAGAGAACGGAGTAGTAAAAATTTCCATAAAAATAGAACCCTTATCATCTATTGTCTAACCTCTATAAATAAATATCTTTAAGACTAAAAAAAATCATTTAATAAGATATTATTAAATAAATATTTATTTATTTAGAAAATATTTTTAGTTTTTTAAATACAATCTAACCCAGATAAATAAATTAGGTTAGAATGTAATCTAATCTTACGCATGACCTGTCCGATGATCATCATCATCATGAAATTGCTAATCGAAGCAAAAAAAGAATATCCAAGCGAGATTGAGACAACCAAAACCATCTATAATTCACCACTCCCTCTCCACTAAACCCCTTCAATCCTCCACACACAGTCATACACATATTAGGACCAAACCCCACGTATATTATAATCTCCTCTGCTGCGTGTCGCATGATTTTATCCCCGCTTATGGAATCAGACAAAATACTTTTGGCAAAACACGACAAAATTTTGAAACTTTTTCCTTTTAGTTTTCTTTTTACTAAGAAAACAAAACTTTAAGTTAGAAAAGAAAACACAAGCCCCTAAATGGAGGATTATATGCGTCACAGATTTAGCTTTTCCCGTTACAAGACAAAACGGTATTCCTCTTCATCAGTAATATTAGGCTTTCAATGCAATTCGGTAATTACTAGTATTAGGTAAATTTCTAAATGACAAGGTAACTGTAATTCTTGTTTTTTTGTTTGTCTTCTCTCTATTTGGCGTCGGCCGCACACATGAAAAGTTTTTGGCTTCTTGTTTCAGTTATAAACCACACACACTCGCTAAGGAGAACAGCCGCCTTGTAGACTTGTGGATTACCATCTCTTCCCTTTGGGAACCATGAGAGAATTCGGCTTGTACTATTGTAATCGTAACAGATCAAAAAATAGTAAACCACTCACTGTAGGATTTCATCTTGACATAGCGTGACGCAAAAAAAAAAAAAAAGGAAGTATCAGTTTAGCAAAAAAAAAAGAAAAATTAAAAGCTAAATAGATTTTTTTTAATGATACGCTGAAAATAATATAAAATAGCTAAAGAATAAACCTTTCTGTTAACAAATAAAATTTTGAAAACAAAAAATATGATTTTAATTTCTTTTTATCGGGCCTCATACTATAAGAACCATCAAATCCTCAACAGTGGTGAAAGTACAATCTCTATCATCCAGTTAACATTATTTTCCAAAAAAATAAATATATGCCTCAACTTAAACGGTATTGCCTATTTTAAACCAACCTTTGTTTCACCAATTTTTCCTGTATTCCTGCAATTTTTTAAAGAATAATAGGCAGAGCCTAATCTAAACATTACAAGTCATTCGAATATCCATGTGTAACATCGATCTGATACCTAGATACTTTCTCCATCCTAGTATCCGGAATTTAGATATTATAAAATAAATCAGGGATAGTTTGCTCGTGCCAACTGATGGCAAAACTGAACACCAGAATTCTTACAATCATAGCTACCAGCATGATTATTCTATGAATGACATTAAGGTTAACTAGAACAAAAGAGACTTGATGGGGGATGTCTTCGTTATCACCTTAATAGCTAGCATGGTAACAAAGGGAAAATTTTCCTTATATTTTTTTTCCTAGTAAGTCCAAAACTGAACTAAAAAATCATAAGGTACATGAAAAAGTTACAAAAGATCAAAAGGCCCATAGAAAAACAAATAAAAAGAAAATGTATGCATTAAGAGAAAAAACTCTTCAAACTACCTACGCCTTACACCAACTCCTCTTAATCTCCCTCTTTGTCTTCCAATCCTATAATATCTTATTCTCGACATAATACCAGTATCCTCGTAATCCTCATATAATCCACTATCCTCCTCTTCACTAGAGGCATAATTACCCTTTATGTAAAAATAGAGGATTTAGCATGTGAATAGCTAATTAATTACACCTCTTTCTCCTTAAACCAATATTTACTATAAATAGGATCACTAACAAAAAATTCTCGAAGTTCAGCACTTTTAATTGCTCCAAGCTCTAGAAGTTCATCCTAAGTTAATAAAATTGTTTCCCTTTTGTGAGCATCTTTTATGGAATTCTCATTAATCTTTTGTTGTGGTCTCATAAGTCATATCCTCTTCCAATTGCGCCAAAATATTACAACTTTCTTCCACATCCTCATCCAAAAAAACTCTAGTACTAACGTCAGTATTATTAATAACTGCAGCAAGCCTAGCTCTGAAAGCTTCCAATTTAGCCCTTTTTTTCCGCTTGTTCTTTCTCCACATATTCTCCCCAATCAGCCATCTTATGAGAATCTTTGCTAATTAGTATATTATTAACATTAAAATCCTTAACTGAATTGGATTCCTTTTTCATTTCTGGTTCCACTACCTTATTATCCACAATTTCCTTTTTCTTTTCTGATTCTGCTTCCTTAATATTCACAATTTCCTTTTCTTTTTCTGATTCCTTTTAATCCTCATATTCTTCAGACCCTATCAGAGCAACAGAAGATTCACGTTTATAACCATCTCTCTTGTTTCTTTTATCCCTAAATTATTGCTATTCATTATTTTGATTTTTACGTGGCTCAATAGTAGGATTTTTTGAACTTCTTTATCACCAGAACTCCCACTAATCTTACGAGCTTTTTAATTATCATGCTTGTAACCCATAATCTTGCAGTGAGTGCAAAACTTAATCTTATCAAGCTCTTGTATTTCCACATATTGCCAAAATTCCTTACAATTCGTTCTAAGAAGAATTATTTTAAAAATATATTTAAAAAAATTAATAGAAATAAGAACAATAACATCATTACCAAAATCATGATCCAATGTTTTTTGATCAATTGCAATAGGTATACTCAGAATTTTTGCAATGGATAACAATTTTTTTTTCCATAATTCGATGAATAAGCCGGGAAAACTTACCTAAACTATAGCATGAAATGTACGCTGTTTTTCTGGACCAAAATTAGGGTAAAAATTTTGAACCCTAAGAATTTGCTTCTCTACAACCCATGAATCACCTTACCAAATACGTTCTTTATCCTCTTCGGAAGTTAACTGGATAATAAAAAATCCTTTTGTAATTGGAACATGCTTGCAATTCCCTTCACCAAGCTTCCGTCGATCTTCCAAGACTTGCTTAACCGTATTGAGTTTTAAACCGTTAAAGTTCCATCTCCCAATAAAGCTGAATTGAAACGTGTCCCTACCCTCTTTGGTAAGATCAAGAGGTAAATCAAGTGTTAGTAACACCGAAAATTGTAGCTTTAGGTAAAAATGTGAGATCCAAATCAGTTAACATAAAAGGTTTATTACCCTTAGCTAAATCAGCAAAAGAAGTTGATTCATTCACATGATGTTCATCAAAATATAAGGATTATTTGGTTCAGAATCAACTGATTCCCCCATTCTAGATCATCCAAAGATGATCAAGAACAATGGAATACATGAGAAAAGTTGTAAAACCCTAAAAAAATAAAGAGAAAAATTGGACATTCTCTCTCTTATTTTCAAAATATTTTTTTTCTAAACGAAAATAAAAAGAAAAGTTTCCTTGTGCAGTATCTTGATAGAGGTGTTTGAATCTTATGAGAATAGCCATCTTAATTTTTCCAAATTCATTAAATTACTAGATATACAAATATCAAAATAATACCTAATTTGAACCACATGAAATAAGTTTGCCATGAATACTAGCAAGACACATCATGATTATTCATATGTCGTGCCTTCCTATTTTCTGGAAAGAAAAATATAACAAGACATATACAATACTAGATGCAATATGCATAGTATGTTTCTATTTATGCCGTGTTTGTACCCTGAAAGAGCTAGTTATCTACCGTTTTATCCCCAATTTTGTACACTTTTATGTAATATATATTTAAATCCTAGATCTAAGAATGTTAAACCCTTTTGAGCTCGCATTAAATTTTAATATGAATTCCATGATGGATGAAAACAAAAGATTTGAGAAAGAAAAAAAAATGGAATTGAATTAATCTCCCGAGATATGAAAAATATTGTAGGGAATAAATGGTTATTAATGCCAAATCGAACAAACATCTTGTGCGACTTGCTGAACTATAACACCAAAGAAGAAGATTTAACAAATTGGAATCGAAATTATATGGCTTATTAAATAGATTAATGGGCTTTCCTAGAAGAGTTAAACAAAGCCCAAATTTTAGCTTTGTTCTCGTCTGAAACCTAACAGACATAAGTAGGGATGCACATGGTACGGTTTGGTTCGGTTATTGAGCTAACCAGAACCGAAACCGAATACTTCGGTTTAATGATTTTAAAAACCGAATATTACCATTAACAAATTCGGTTCGGTTCAGTTTTATACCGACTCGGTTTCGATTTTAAACCGTCCGGTTTTGGTAAACCGGAAATGAAATTTAAGATCCTTCAGATCTGTGCTTGATATCCGTGGGTAGCACCAAAAGTGACCTGATACATCAAACAAGCCAAGCATAACTTAAATATGCACACTCAAGTGCACAAGAAGCAATGAAACTATAAATACATAAAGAAGATGATTAAAGAGATACAAAACCAGATTCAGAAGTTTATCCATACAAAAATATAGGTTAAACCAAAACCAGGGAGAAGCGTAGTTTGTCAACAACAAATGGATTTTTAAGTTTATCTAGATACTGGGAAACCACGGTAGATTAGCGTCGATTGATCAATGGGATACAATTATAACACTGTCAAATTGAACATAACGATTTACCTAGAATCACAAAGATTCACTTAAAATCAACTGAAATACAGTTACATTCAACATAAAATCAATGAAGCAGTGGACATAACAAGATCTAACCAAATTTTGTTAGTTTACCAAGGACTTAGAATCTCATTAATGACAAGTAAAGCTGTGATTTTATTCTTAGGGTAGAAAGGAACCATATTTAGTACTTCGCAAAACTGCAACTTCCCTATTAAATCAAAAATCCAAAACAGAACTAAAAAGCCCTAATTCAAAAATCCAAATCGAAAAATTTCCCTTGTTAAATCAAAACCCACTTGATAAATCAGCACAACAATAAACCACGAGATTAGCAAGACAAGTAGAACAAATAATCAAAACCTTAATTCATCAAATCCGTAGAAATACGATGTTGCTGAGACAAATTAAGAAAAATCCCTAAATCGCTATCAATAATAAGAAGATACCTTGGATTAATCTTGAGGATCAACTGCATGAAATAAAAAAATTATCTACGTGATTGCTGCATGAACTGCTGAAAATATGAAGAAATTTTAAGTCTCAGTGACGACATTAGAAGAGAAGAAAAAAGAAGCAAAAAACTAGGGCCAAGATGCTAGGGTTTTCAGTAGGTTCTTTTTTTCCGTTGGTGTGGTGGTGATTGTTCTTAGAAGTTAGAAGTTAGAAGTTAGAACTTGTTAAACGTGATAGGAAAGAAGAAGAAGAAGATTGTGATGGACCGTGGTCCTCTGCCTCTACTGCTAGGGATGCACCTGCACACAGAGAAACACGAAGAAGAATAGAAGATGGGAAATGAAATGAGGGAGGAGGAACCGAGGACATTAGGTTAACTGAAGTTAGGTATAAATGAGATCAACGGTCTATATTACTCAAATCCTATCATCCTACGGTCCTTAATAATCGGTTTAAACTGATGGTTTCGATTCGGTTTTAGGAGTGAACCAAAACCGAACCGGGATCAACCGTTTTTTTTTAATCTAAGACCGTTGATCACCATTAAATTTTCGGTTCGGTCTATTAGTGATATTATTCGACCCGATTTATCCGGTTTATCAATTTTCTGCGCAGCCCTAGACATAAGAGATTTTAGTCAATTTGAATAAGATTTGTAACGATCACGAAGATCAACCATGAGGAGATATTACTTGTTTTCATAGTTACATAGAAATGACAACATCTAAGATTATACCAAAACGGATTATTATAGCAATGCTTGGAATAAAACCAGCACTAGATATAATAAGATTTTTCGATATAAAATAATAGAAATTGATTTTCAGAGAAATGAATTGATTAGATAATGGTCTCCATAAAGATTAATAAGTGAAATTGAATTAATGAGCTTGGTTAAAAAATGAAACACAGTCAGAGATGGACGTCTAACCGTTAAAGATGATTTTCATGAATGAATATTTTGTTGGAAATTGGAAAATATTTTCGGAAACTAAAGAATATGGTTATTGAATAATATGCTAGCTCATGAAAACTAAACTGAACTCCTATAGAAACCGATTATTGTCGTTGAAGTATAGCAAAAACCACACGAACAGAAAAACAAAAATGATAATGGCTCTGAAATGCTAAAGTCATCCATCATCTTTATCTTGAGAATAAAAAACACATTTGTGGAACAACACCAACTAAATTCAGTGTGCAATCTAAAGATAATAAATACCCATAATTGCCGTAACAACTTGAAGATAAAGAGTATTCACCCACCATAATTCATTTGTCGAATAATTGTGGCAATACTGTAACAAAAATCAAAAGTGCTTGCAGTTATCATAGACAAAAAAATGACACTTAGAATGAAAAACCAATTAACATGACAAGATTTAAAGAAATTAAAGTGAGGCACCGTAAATTAATTGCCAAAATATGATAATATATTCATATGTGATGAAATATTCTCGAAAATGAAATGATTTTTCGGAGTTGAATGGATACTTCCCAAAAATGGAATGTAAAACCACGTAAAACAGAATG
This sequence comes from Papaver californicum, assembly GCA_023531435.1. NCBI lineage: Eukaryota > Viridiplantae > Streptophyta > Magnoliopsida > Ranunculales > Papaveraceae > Papaver > Papaver californicum. Next base: position 3,343,297 of record JAJJMC010014297.1, on the reverse strand, counting down.
GTTGATATGGAAATATTTTAGGATTTTAAATAAAATGAAATTTAATATGGAAATATTAATGAAAGTTGCACAAAGTGCAAAAATAAAAAATGAACTGTGAATACCATTTTCATTAGGTATTGATAAAAATCTTGCGGTGAACAACGACAAGAAATCTGGATAGAAATTTTGTTGAAGCTAGAACTTGATAATCACCAACATAAACGAAACTGATGATGATCACTCTGAAGCAGGACTTTGGTTTATTATTAGAGATTTCCATGGAGGAATTGAATTCATAAAAGATATTGATTGAAACTTATGCTGAAAAAGCATGAAAGGAAAAAATCACTGATTGATCGAACTGATATTGTCAAAGATATGATTGATATAACTATTTTATAATTTAAGTTCCCAAATTTAGCTCATTCGTAGGAGTTCGTTAAATATCATATATATATATATATATATATTATATCAATATAAAATAAAATAAAAATGACAATAAATTTTTAATTTATAATTTAATATACGATTTGATCCTTAAAATATAAAAATAATTTGTCTTACGAACTTGTTCTTGACAAAACGAATAAACAAAAAAATTTGAACTGAATGTAATATATTACTGAGTTCACGATGATCTGATACAGTGAAACCTGATTATTTATCTGGGGTTTAATTTGTGGAAATCAAATAGATAAACCCTAGCAGAGAATACAAGATGGTAGAATCATTAAAAACAACAACTTTGATGTTTGGACTTCTTAACGAGGAGGAACTGAAGTTGAAACCAATAAAATAGAGAAACAATTTACATAATAAAGGTTAGGAGGACCAAATATTTTCTTTGGTTTAATTTTGATTCAGGTACGAAAGATTGTTTCGAGGAGAAAAAAGAGAGCTCGATTTGATATGAACTCAAACTGCTGACTGAGGAAACCTATGCTAAGGTCTTCCATGCAGTTATGAAGAGCATTTCAACCGTAAAAATAGAAGGAAAAAAATGTTGCAGTGGGCATCAAAAAAGATAATTTATGAATACACGATGATGAACTTATTTATATTTTGATAAAACCGCGCTTAGATGTGGTATAAAGGCATGAAATAAAATAAAAATTGACAACGATCTTGTGATCCGTTTTAAAGGTAAAAACAGTCGATGGACTTTAAATACACATTTTGTTGCTTAGAGAGACAACTTCTCATGAACCAAAGATTATGATAAACTAAATGTTATCATTGATACCAACATATTGTGATAACTCGAATGGAAAATTAATAACATAAATAATCATCCACTGAAAAAAAAAAAAACAATATTGTTGAAGATGAGCACAAGTAAAATCGATAAAAATAATAACAAAAAGATATAAAGCGAAAGCAATTTGAAGGGATCTTCCAATTCTGATACCGTAGTAAATTATGAATATATAGGGATCATCGATTAAAGTGAAACAAAATTGAAACGAGTGATTAACGTGGTTTGGAGCTAATGGCCTACACCCACAGAAGAAACCCCGTAAAGATAATTATATAACTGATCTTCAGCACGTACCGAGATAATTTTACATTTATATTATGATTTCTTATTTATAAGAATAATAGGATAATTAGTAAACTCTAAACCTTGGAAGATAATAACAGACTAAATTATCTTGATTAGGTAAAACTTACCTAGCTAGATAAACAAGATTTACTAGCTTGATTATAAAGACTTGGTATTCTAAATGTCTTTCACTTTATTTTCACTTTAACGTGTATACAAACTGCACGGTCTTCATGGTCACCTCGGCTCACTGTACGATCACCTCAGTATTTGTATAGGACAAGATATTCAAATAAGAAACACGTAGGTGCGGTAATTTTTTTGGTGTGAAATTACGACAGGTAGATAACATTTTCGGTCGGTACACCCAACATCTGTAACTTCAACATATATTAAATAATAAAAGTATATAATTTTGACGGTGTGGTAGATGATTTATGGTTTAAATGTATTTTATATTTAATATTATATAAATAAAAAACCCGTGTTATGTACCGGGTCTGATGAAAATTATTTTTGTAGTTGGTCTTTACGCATTAAGGTACACTCGGTCCAAAGGGTTTCCATCAAAACCAATGAAAAGAAAAAGTTTAATGACCCAATAAATTAGAATTAATTAGGATAATGTTCATTCACCAATTAAAAAGAGGGTTACGGTCACCGTTAAATATATGAAAAAAAATTGATGTGGTAAATTTATTTTGCATCACCTTTACTATTGTTGATATTTATATTTAATACAAGTAAAATGGGCGTTCCCGAATAATTTGGTGGATTCGACACGAATTATAAGTCGAATTGCTAATTAGGCTTACAACATAGTTTACTTCACAAGTGAAATCATTTTATGAAATCATTATAGGACTACTGCATGTTAATCCGGTTATTGATATTGTTGATTATGCTAAGCTCTGTAAATATATTAGTGAGGAGGAAATTGTTGGTGTTGTTAAGCAACTTGGAGCGCCAAAGGCTCCAGGTCCAGATGGTTTGCAAGGTATTTTCTATTTGAAATACTAGAGTGTTGTTGGGTTAAGTGTCATTGTCATTGTTAAGAATTTCTTTGTTAATAGACAAATTGATGATAGATTGAATAACACTTTTATCGCCCTTATTCCTAAAAATAACTGCCCCACTACTATTAAGGAGTTTAGACCAATTAATCTTTGTAATTTCAACATGAAAATCATCCCTAAAATCATAAAAAACAAACTTATGCCTATGCTTGTTAAAATTGTCTCTTGTAATCAAACATGCTTTTATACCTGATAGGTCTTTAGTTGACTCTGTTGTGCTGTGTAATGAGATCATCTATTCTTTTAAATATAAGAAAGGTGACAAAGGGTGGATGACTCTTAAGTTGGATTTTGATAAAGCATATAATAGAATTAGCTGAGCTTTTGTTGAAAAATTCTTCAATATAATGGTTTTGATCAGAAATTCACAAACTGGATTATGCAATGTGTTACCACTGCCTCCTTTCAAGTCCTGGTTAATAGTTGTCCTACTTCTAGATTCTGGATTACTAATGGTTTAAGGCAAGGGGACCCTCTGTCCCCTTATCTGCTTATCTTATGTCTTGAATCTTTAGCAAGACTTTTAAATTCTGGGATTTCTAATAAGTCTCTGTCTGGATTTATAGTGGATAGAGGAGCTCCTATGGTTACTCACTATTTGTTTGCAGATGATAACATTATATTTTTGAAGACCACATACAAAAATGATGTCAATCTTAGGAACCTGCTTAACAAGTTTTGTATGTGGACTGGCCAGAAAATCAATTACAGTAAGTCTACTATGTTGACTTCTTCAAATATGGGAAGAAGTTTTACTAAAGGGATGGCTAATGCCCTTAATCTTCAAGTCTCTACAAATCTAGGTAAGTATCTCGGAATACATTTGCAATGGGGTAGGTTCAGTGAGAAATCTTACTTTGACATTATGGAGAAAATCTGTAACCGTATGAAGGTTGGAAGTCTAGAAACCTTAATATTACTGGTCGTCATACTATGCTTAGGTCCACAATTGACCCAATTACTAACCATTTCATGTCAATGGTTAAACTTCCTAAAAGTATGATTAGAAACCTGGATAAAATTTGAATGAATTTCTTTTGGAATAGATGTAAGAATAGGAAAGGAAATTAAAGAGTTAAGTGGACTACAATGTGTAAACCAATTGAGTCTGGTGGTGTGAACATTAGGGACCTGGAGGTACATAACTTAGGCTTACTTGCCAAAATGGTCTGGAGAGTATTTTATAATCATAGTTTTATCATTTTTCTAGGTTGTTAAAAGCTAAGTATCAAAAGTCCTCTGACTTTTGGTTTGCTAAAATGAAAAACCGTGCTTCGACTAGTTGGAGAAGCATACTTAGAGGTAGAGATGACATTAGAGAGTGCCTTAGGTGGAACATATGAAATGGTACGACGGTGGATTTTTGGAGACACCCTTGGGTAAGTGACTTACCTATTGTTGCTAGAGTGCAGGAAAATGGTGTAGCGCCCCAAAATCCACCAGCTTAGAACTCTAAGAGACCACACTACATTCTGAAACGATAAGGATCTAAAAGATCTATCAATGCATTAATTATAGGTGTTAAATAAAGATTAATCCCAATTATAAACCCTCTATGAGAATATATAAGAAAATCTCTCAAATGATACATATACAACATTAACACAGCGGAAGCTAACCGACAAATGGAATCGACTCACGAAGCTTTCGGATCTAGAACGATAAACGTCAGGAGCACTACTTTATCTATCTCTGAAACTAAAAGTGAAAACGAGTGAGAAAATCATCCCAAAAGGGGTACCCAGTGGAAACAATACATAACTCTCGAGTAATCACTAACATACTTTACAGTTCTAAAAGATAATTACTTAAAGTACAATAATAAAATAAAGCAATCAACACCTTATTTCACCAAGCATCGAGCAAGTCATCGTAATATAGAATTTTAAGAAAAAAATATGCAGAAATTGCATCTCATACTACAATCTTTGCGAGCACAATTAAGTATGATAATCCCATACTACACACTCTGCGAGCACAATCAAGTATGATAATCTCATACTACAATCACTGCGAGCACAATCAAGTATGATAATCTAATACTACAATCATTGCGAGCACAATCAAGTATGATAATCCCATACATATTATTTATAAACATGTCTATGTGCAATTGGATTGAATGTGTTGTGTGATATGTGTTGCCCATTTCCTCACGAGGAGTGCCTGTGTAACCTACATATCCTTGCTAAGTTCTATTAGCGGAATTGAAAATATTATTATTAGCTGGATTAGCAATATTACTATTAGCGGGATTTGTAATATTATTATTTTATATAATAAATTTATTATTAGCATAATTGGAAATATTATTACTAGTGGGATTTTCCATATTATAAATAGCACAGGAGGCCGTGTAATATTACATTATTATATTATCTGGAGAAATCGGTCGTATGCATATCATACTTGATTGTGCTCGCAGTGATTGTAGTACGGGATTATCATATTTGATTGTGCTCACATAGAGTGTAGTATGGGATTATCGTACTTGATTGTGCTCGCAAAGATTGTAGTATGGGATGCAATTTCTGCATTTTTTACTTAAAATTCTATATTACGATGACTTGTTCGATGCTTGGTGAAATAAGATGTTGATTGCTTTTTTTATTGTTGTACTTTAATTAATTATCTTTTTAGAACTGTAAAGCATGTTAGTGATTACTCGAGAGTTATGTATTTTTTCCACTGGGCACCTCTTTTGGGATGAAGTGCTCACTCGTTTCCACTTTCAGTTTCAGAGAGATAAAACAGTGCTCCTGACATTTATCTTTCTAGATCTGAAAGCTTCATGAATTTGAGTCCATTTTTCGGTTAGCTTTCGATGTGTTGATGTTGTATATGTATTCAAATCAACTCATTATTGTATATGTATCATTTGAGATATGTTCTTATATATTCTCGAAGAGGGTTTATAATTGGGATTAGTCTTTATTTAGAACCTTTAATTAACATTATAATAGATCTTTTAGATCCTTATCGTCTCAGAATGTAGTATGGTCTCTTAGAGTTCTAATCCGGTGGATTTTGGGACGCTACATGAACATGAATAATCTAACCTGGGATATTTCTAGGTTAGACGCTTGTGTTCCTGAAAATATTATGAGGGATGTTCTTGATATTCTTGTTAATAACATCCCTAACAATGATAATGTTCCTATATGGTCTGCTAGTACTACATGTACTGTAACTGTTAGAGATGCTTATAAATTTCTATACAACAAAAAATATGATGATAGTGCCATCAATTTGGACTGGACATTTCTATGGAAACTAAAATGTCCCCATAAATATAAATTATTTCTTTACAACTTTACCATAGTAAAATTAATATGAATGTAAATTTGTATCGTAAAAGGATTAGTGATCATCCTGGTTGCTCTTTGGGTAATAATGATATTGAAACTGCTTTTTCACTTATTCTTTGGTTGCAAGGTTGTATAGTTTATTTGGGATAAGATTAGCACGTAGATATGAAAGAAGTTTGATTTTAAATTTTTTAATCCTAGTTTCTTAAATAAAGCAATTCTGCTATTATGATGTTAGTATTGGTAAACTGAAAAGGAGGGACGCATGCCCATTCATCATGTGGGGAATTTGGATACATAGGAACAAGTTTATTCATGAGAAAACTAAGTTTAATCCTATTTATGTTCTTGTTAATGCTTTAAGACTAGTTAATGAATATCATAATGTTATGTCTGGGAAGCATGCATGTAACCAGAAAGAGAGGAAAATCAATATTTCTTAACAAACTCCTTACATGGGATATTATAAAATCAATACTGATGACTCTTATAATGATCTTGGTTATACAAGAATTGGTAGAATTGTCATAGATGGAGCTGGAACGTTTGTTGCCTGTTTTAGCAAGCATATTTTCCAGAATAATAGTAATGTTGTAGAATTCTGGGCAATTATAGATGAATTATGTCTGGCTTCTAAGTTGGGCATACGTAACGTGAAAATGGAGAATTATTCAAGCTATGATGTCCAATTGTGCAATAAAGAAGCAACGCCTCACTGGGATACTTACAAATTTATCCAATATATTACAAGGCTTAAAGACTCATTCGATCATGTGATGTTGAAACAAATATACAGAGAAACAAACTTCTTTGTAGAAAATTTAGCTAAAAATGGTGCTGCTAGAGAGAATGAGGCATTTGGATTACAAACATGCATTACATGCCTAGTTTTATTCTGTTTTTCAAAGTGATGTTATAGGTGTTACTACCCCAAGACTTGTTAACTTTAAGTTTTCTTAGTCTTGTTTAAAGAAGTCGATGTATCACGAAAATAAATAAAAACTACTGTATATATCTATCATAATGCTACGACGTCGTGTAAGTGTTTCTAGAAGAAAGACTATATTTACCATCACAAAATTAAAAATTTGAATTTTTTGAAATAAATAAATAAAAAGAATTCTAAATTAGTATATGATTTGGAGATACAGGTGCATATTTTTATGAAGCCTTGTATAAGGGCTTATGGTTATATAAAAAGGCTTTTTATATAAAGATAAAATAGGGTCATAAATTAGTAAAACAAAAACCTATATCCATCATATTTTTATAATAGTTAAATAACCCTTATTTGATTAGATTAACTAATCTAGTATTAGTTATTAGATTAGATTAATGATTTTGATTTATAGTTAGAGATAAAAAATTAGAGTTAGTGTTTTGGTTTTGGAGGGAAAAAAAGTAGAAGGAAAAAAAGATTTTTTGAAAATCCTAGATTTTGATTCACCCAACCAAATTGAGTGATTCCAATGAGAAATTTAAGGTAGGTGAATCCTTATATGATAGAGAAACTAAATTTTAAATACCTCATGATGGAGATCGTGATTCACCAACCAAATATTAATTTTTTTTAGCTTTCCAGACCGGTTTACGGTTGGGGTTTTCCCTTCGTAATCAACCGTAAGACTAATTTACGGTTAGGTGATGAAGAACTCCTAACCGTAACTGGGTAAAATTGGGAAAAACCCAATCTTAAACCAGTTAGGTTGAATTTTTGGTTTTTCTAAGCGTAAAAATCAAAAAGTCTTATTTACTGTTAAAAATGTACCCGATTTTCTAGCCGTAAATTGGTTGAAGATTTTATATAGTTAGGTTTGAACTCATCCAAAAATGAAGTCTTTAATCTTTCCCACGAAATATTCCCATATTTCACTCACTAAAATTTGATTATCTATGACTGGTCCTATGAACAAGTATCATAACCCCATTCGGTTAGCAACTAGGTTTTCTCTTTGATATTTGCAAAAAAAAAAAGATTTCTCTTTGATACGAGATAATGAGAATCAACTACCAAATGTCATGAAATTGTTATTCCATTGAATTTGTGGGTAAAAACCATGTACCCCACTCACGGAAACTTATATTTTCCTTCTACCTTTATGTTTTTTACGATTATGTATTTTTAAATTATCCAACCGTAAATTATCCTGGTTATCTATATCTTTTGGGACATATTTTTACTGTTAGTTTTATGAGAGTCAAATCCAACTGTAAGCCAATCTCCGATTACAAACCTAACCGTAACAACACACACATACACACACATATATATATATATATATATATATATATTACGATTTACGATTACGAGTTCTTAGTTTCCTGACCATAACAGCTTCAGAGAATAAATTTACGGTTAGTAAATTAAAAAACCTAACCGTAAACGGTTCTGCAAACCTATTTTTTTCAACGATTTTAATTAATTTTACTATTTCAATCATAAAAAAGAAAGAAAAAAAAAAGATGAGTTTGGTCTTAATCGAAGACGATAGATTTTGATAGAAAAATTAAAAAAAGGAGAAAAAAAGAAACGGTTTGAGAAAAAAAGAATTTAAAGAGTTTGAATTAGATTTAACTTTTTTTTATAATTTATTTAGATTTAATAAATGAAAAGATAATTTAAGGTTTTATAAAAGGATAAATTAGATATCTGTTATTGTTTAAAAATATCCCTAACTAATTATTTGGACACCTTCGATCCTGAAAAACTCATTTATTGAAATCATAAGCCCTATATGGAAATGCATTTTTATGGTCGGTTAGGTGCGAACTTATTTCTACCTGTTTAACCCAAAAAAAACATAAAAAATACATTTCTTTTTTGCTGAATGAATACAAAATTTCTGGGACCCCCATCCATCCTCCCAAAGAAAACTCAGTATATTTATATCGGCCGCCCGTTTTGTCGTGTCTCTCGTCTTCTTCTACTACTAAATACTAATACTTCTCTTCTCTTCACTTTCTCTCTCTTTAACAGCGTTTGACTCTCTCTCTATAGCGTGCATTTCTATCTCTTCTTCACCCCCTTACTTTCTCTCCATCATATTATTACTATTTCTTTCTCTCACTTTTCTTCTCTTCATATAATTCTTCAGAAATAAGTGTCTCTCCTGTCTCTGTGTACCATTTTCTTGTTAAGGTTCAGAGAGAGCTCTTTCAAAAACGGAACAAGAGATTATTTGTATGAGATTAGTGTTTGGGTTTTCTAGTACCAGTGATTGATTGCTAAAGAAGAAGAATTGGTGGTATTGAATAGTAAGAAAGGATAAAACAAAGCAATTTGTGTTTTTTTTTTCAAGTCTGTATATTTGATGGCTGAAAGTGATGAAATTACTCTCATGGATTCAAAGGTAATTGATTATTTTCCTTGTAGCATTGGTTTATTGTTGTTCCATTTTTGTTGTGAATTTGGGTGTAGATTTGTTTTAGTTAGTTTTGGAGTCTATCTTTACTTTCTTTTCTACCTTTTGGATTTTGTTCAATTTTAGTAGCTTTTTTTTAACTCTGATTTTTTTTCTTTGCAGTTTTCATTTCTGGGTTTCTGTTATTTTTATCAAAGTTTTAATCTTTTTACATTTTTTTTCACTCTGGGTTTTCTTGTAATTTAGAGGGGTTATTTTCTGTTCTTGTGTTGAATTTCAGTATTTGGTACTAATCTTGACCTAATCTTTGTTGTTTCCCCCCTTTTTCTTTTCTTCAGTTGGTTGTTCCACTCAATACATGGATCCTCATTTCCAATTTCAAGCTAGCATATAATCTCCTCCGCCGCCCCGACGGTACATTCAATCGTCACTTAGCTGAATATCTCGATCGAAAAGTCACCGCAAATGCTAATCCAGTTGATGGGGTTTTCTCATTCGATGTTCTTATCGATCGTGCAACTAATCTTCTCAGCAGAATTTATAGACCAGCTTTGTCCGGCAATGATCATCCCTCTATAGTGGAGCTTTCAAGTCCGTTAAGTAGTGACGAAATTGTACCAGTTATAATCTTCTTCCATGGTGGTAGTTTTGCACATTCATCTGCCAATAGTTGTATATACGATTCGCTTTGTAGACGTCTAGTTCGACTGTGCAACGCTGTTGTAGTGTCTGTGAATTATCGCAGATCACCTGAGAATCGATACCCATGTGCATATGATGATGGCTGGGCTGCGCTGCAATGGGTTCATTCTAAATCATGGCTTCGTAGTGGCAAGGATTCTAAGGCTCATGTTTATCTAGTTGGTGATAGTTCTGGTGGGAATATGGTCCATCATGTTTCAATGAGGGCAGTTGAATCCAAGACTGAAGTGTTGGGTAATATTTTGTTGAATCCTATGTTCGGTGGAATGGAACGAACTGAATCAGAGAAGAAATTGGATGGAAAGTATTTCGTTACGATTAATGATCGGGATTGGTACTGGAGAGCGTTTCTCCCTGAAGGAGAAGATAGAGACCACCCGGCTTGTAATCCATTCGGTCCAAATGGTGTGAGCTTAAAGGGGATGAAATTTCCGAAGAGTCTTGTTGTGGTTGCAGGTTTGGATCTTGTTCAAGATTGGCAAAAGGCTTATGCTGATGGGCTTAAGAAGTATGAACAAGATGTGAAACTATTGTACTTGGAACAGGCTACAATAGGGTTCTACTTGTTACCGAATAACGATCACTTCTATACTGTCATGGAGGAAATCAAAAACTTTGTGAGTTCTAACTGTTAATAGACTTAGGTTTTTACTTACAATTCAGCCTATACATGACAAAAGCTTTGACAATTCACTCGGGGTTACGTTTTGGTTGATTTGGAGTCTTATAGTATTGTGTATTACTACTAGTATGTACTAATATGTACCGTCTTGGTGGCGGGTATTGTAATGGTAATGGTGGCGTCAAAATCTGCAAGGTTTAACTGGTACGTGTTCTTCATGTGGGGTGTCTCGTTTGATTGGTGCAGAGAATGTTATTCCAAATCAGAAGCCATTTGATCTAACAGAACAGATGCAATTTCTGTAATTTAATTGTGTTCTGAGAAGTCACTGATTTTCGAGTAACTTGAGTGTGATGAAGCTGTTTTACAACAATGGCTTTAGAAGCCCCCACCGGGATGTAGTAGTGTTGCATTTACCTCTTCTAACTTCTAACAAGGTAGAAAGGGGAAGAAGATTGGACTAGCGGGGTTAAATATGTTTGGGGTTCGGGGTTAAATATGTTTGGGGTTCGATCGACTGTGATCGTTCCCTGGCTAATCTTATTGTTGTTAAGTACTAATTTCAAATACATGGATGAGGAAACATCCATGAAGTTGATAAGTTTATGTTGCTATACTTATGTGTTCTAAGAAAATTGAAAATATAAAAGTTGTTTGTTTATTCTTGTTCTTTTTGTTTGCACAAAATTTGATCCATTGCAAGAAATATGCAATTGTCAATGTGGTTTCTAAAATCTGACTTGAGACAGGGAAGCGTCGGCTTTGGCCGGTCACCGCTGCAATCCGTGAATCCATTCAGTTGCTTTCTTAAGCGCTGAGCCGCTAACAAAAATATCTCAAACCTGGTTGTTTTCATGAATCTTTGGAGTGCAAAATATTTCAGAATTTTAGGGATACTACTTTTACTTTTTAAGTGACCCAAAAGGGCCAATACTATGTTAAGGAACAGAATCCAAAATCCATTGTTTTTATAAGATGAATGACTGCATTCTGCAAAACAAATCTGGGCACGAACACGATGCATTGAAAGGAAAACAAGCCTAGAAACCAATAATCTGTCACTGCACTAAACCAATAAGCTATCACTCCAATACGAATGGAACTTATACATTTCATCAACATTCAAACCTCAGTTTTGTCATTGGAGGAATTTTATGCATCTACTCTACTATCACCCAAATTATCAACAACTCTCTAATCGAAACCAACTTCATCAATAAGTTAAGAATGAAAAACTTGAAAATGGAGACCCCATCAACCAATAACTAAACGGTATCACAGTTTTTGAATGATCCAAAATAAGTCAAAATCATTGGTATCCCCAATCTTTTTTTTACTTTCTTTCTTTCCTTCATTTTTTTTTCTTTCTTTCCTTCATTTTTTTTTTGTCATTTCTTTCGATTGTAAGTGCTTATTTTTGGAGGTTAGTATAATAACAAACACAAAAGAATTTGGCTTCTTTTGAGGAAGAATCCATCTACTAGTAGTTGGTTTTGAATGTATATTTTTCTTTTCTCATTTTGATTTTTGTCTACAATGGAGGACCACATGGAACTTTTCTTTGAATAATAATAAGTAGAAATTAGAAACAGCTAAGCTTTAGACAAAGACATAGAAACTTGTTTAAATTGACTTTCTTGGCTTATTATAATGCTTACGAATATTTGGTTACGTTCATTCATTTAAGTATTAGAGGAATCACTAAAGTTAAATCAAGATTAAAGCTAAAAGACAAAATTGTGTGTGTTTGTTGGATTATTGGATTTTAATTTTCTTTGTTTATACTACAAGTTGTTGCATCTCTTTGTTTTAAGACAAAGTGCGTTTACACTGTTATGTCTCATTTATTGCATCTGTTTCTAAAATAGCTAGCTGGTTATTAGGGTTTTGAATACGTTTTTCTAATGAGACATTAGTGTTATTATCATCAATTTGTCTTTGTGTTCAAAAACAGAAAAAATAATCCAAGTGTTGGCAAACACTACTGCACTAACTTAAGCTTTTGTCCAACTACAAGGAAATAACAGAATTGCTACGGAGTGTCTGATAAATTATGTGGTTATGATAGTTTTATTTTATACGGACTTGGTATATAGTATACGCTCATAACAATCTAACACTATTTATTTTCTATTTCTTTTAAGATAATGTTAGAAAGTTTTCTAGTAGCATGGATTAGAGAAAGGATACTGAATTAGTCTGGTTCAATAGATTCATAAAAAAGAGTACTGAATCAAATATTGTTTCGATGATTATGTAAGAAACTAAAAATCACCATCAAAATCTTCATCTTATGATATATATATTTTTTCATATTCCATACCAAAACATGATATTTGTTAGAAATAGTCTCACATCATCCAGATCCTTAGTATTTATAAAGTTTAAGAGCCTTAGACAACCCTAACCTTATAAGTAGACCCATGAATTTCTAAGAGTAATTTTTTATAAAAAATTTCATATATTTTTATCTTTAGGTTAAAATGATAAGTCTTTTGAAAAAAGGTGCACAAAGGACAATGACCTAGTATGTTTTCAAGGTCAACTCAAATGGGAATGACACATGCATAATTAGACTACTAGCAAAGTAAAATGAATTCAACAAGCACCCTAAGCATGTTTAGTATTGAACATATAAGAAAGTAAAAATTAATAATATATGGAATTGTTGACAAGGAAAACACCTTACGGTGAAAATCTTAGAAACTAGACTAGTATAAAATAACTTAATAAAATGTGGTTCGTTGATAAATGTTCACACTTTATGTAAATGAAATAACCAGCTTATAAGCGATCATCATCTTTTTTCATCCTTTGTCCTTTAAGTTGTAATGGTTGGTTGTTATAATAACAATTACAATAGTTAGGTTTTATTTTTCCTCCTGAGGTCAGGTTCTTAATAAGTGCATTATTTACATGATTTCAGTGTTAAATTTATACTAATATTTGCTATAATTCTTGTATTTTATCTTGTATTACTCTTGTTTTCTATTGTTCATTTCTTTAGAAGAATCATCCCAAGAAGAGTAAAAATTGCTATAAAAGAGCTAAGAAGTGAAGTACTCTAAGTATCTAAGTGTCTAGAGCCAAAAGAAGTTAAAGAAGTATGACGAAAAGAGCAAAGAACTTCGAAAACACAAAAATGACTAGCAAGTAAAGAATTGAACATTGAAACCCAGTAATTATTATCATTATCTTAAAGAAAATTAAAAGTGAAGTCAATGTAAAACGAAGGGGTCATTCCGAGGTCGTATAAAGAAGTTATGAGCAAAACAGTGAAGAAAAATAGAAGTTCCCAGAATCAGTGGATGTGGGGGGTTTATATTGGCGGATTCTGGAAAATATTTTATACATAAAACTCTTTTTTTTAAGCTTTATAATCGGTGTTTATAGAGGGTTGTATTGGCCGATTGTGACACGATGAGGGCCACTTGTTGGACGAGTTTTGGACTTCTAAATAGAGGAAATATGGCCCCAATAGGTTTCTAAACCCTAGAAAGAGAGGATACTTGAGGGCAAAGCATTGAAGGCTATGAAAGAAGATATTTAAGTCTCAAACAAAGACCACAATCTCCTACCTCTCATAATATAATCCATATCTAAAACCCAAGGTTTACTCCTTTAAGGGGAAACCATTCTTTTTCTTCATTTTCTTCTTCTTCTTTGTAATATTAACAACTAATTCTCCAGAGTGAAGTGCATCCCTAAGGGACTGGTACCAGAGTGAGGTATGTCCCTAAGGACTATCATATATTGAATAACTATTTAGCATGTGCATGTGGTGCACCCTCAAATGGATACTACTTTTGTTGATGTTGATAATCCCAAGTCTGTAAGAAAATGATCGAGAATGATTCTTTCATATTGATGCTTCTGAGGCTTTGGGAGACACCATGAATATAGAGGATGAAGACAAGTCTGAGGATGAAGAGCTTGAAGAAGCGTCTCGCACTGACGAACTTTGTGAAGAATCTGACCCTACTATTGTTGATGGAGAAGTAAGCAATAGAGATGAAGTAACCCCGGGCTCTTCCGTTAGCTTGGATTCGTCTCAAATAAGTTCTTCTTTTTATGACCATGATGGAACATGTGAATTCTTCAAACTTCTTATGTAAGCATAGCCGTATTTGAATTACAAAAACTTTATGGATTTTCATCATTAGAAAATTTCATAAGTATAATGCTTAGGAAAAATACTGTAGAATTTTTATACAACCTCCGTTTTTTATGATTGACCCCTTTATATTTATTAGAAAATAATTTCCCAAGTTGTTTAGGTAAAAATCCAGGTTTGAGCTTGTCTAGGGCGTCAAAACGACCCAACAGTAAAAATCAGGAAGTATCCAGGAAAATTCTGATAATTTTCAGACGTTATGTCGCCCACCATTTTTGTCATAACTCTTAGCTTGTTTGTTCGATTGGTGCGTCCTTTTAGTATGTTTTAATAAACATTAATGGGAAACTTTTGACATAAGACTCATACTCAGATTCCTTATAAATTGTTGCCAGCTTCAAAGTTTCTAGGAGGAAGTGTAAATGGTTTTTGACGCGGTTTTTGTGAAACATCTTATAATGGGTTCATGTCATATAATACTTCAAATATTACTTTTTAATGAATGTAAATGGCATTTATGAGTATGTATGGTGATTTTTATGGTTCATGCTCAAGAATTTTGTGTTTGAGATGTTCTAATCTAGTATGCTTGTTTCTCTCTACTTTTAGGGAGAGGATAACCAAAATCGAAGAGATGACACTAGTGGGAAATGGGCTTTTTACTACCCACATAAATGACCCATATCGACGGTCGTTGACCATTGACCGATCAAGAAGGTCGTGGATGTAGAAAAAACACGGAAAAATTCCAGGACTGCCAAAACGGGTAGCGAAATGTTTACCATTTTAGCCCTTATTTTACTACCCATTTTACGGACGATGATCATGGTATTTTATATGATTGAACCTAACCGTCCGTGTAAAATATATATTACCTAAATAAATTTTATACCTAAATCAATTCCTAACCTAGCCGAGTGAACCTCTCTCCAGCTCTTCTTCTCCTCTCCCTCCAGCCACCAATACCGATCTTCAGCACGACAAAAATTGTTTACCACCATCATCTCTCTAGCACACCACCAATAACATTACCGATGTTCTTCTTATAATTTTGTTTACCAAACCAGAAAAATGAAATCACCAGATTCCATGAACAATAATTTGTATCTATATCCCCTAAAATCAAAACCCTAATTTCATCGTAAAAATACCTTATTTGCAGAGGAAACTAGCAAATCTCAAAATATGTTTAGATTTAGAGTGAAATTAGGGGTTTGATTTGGGGTTTTTGTCAGGGCTTCACTAAATCATGTTTGTAGAAGTTTTCTTTTGATTTCGTATTGAAATTCTTTGGGTTGGGTTTCTTTTTATTTCACTCGCTGATTTAGTATCTCTCTGAAGCCTACAGGGTTTGATTTTCTTCAAATTTTATCATCTAAAGTTAGGCTTCGCAATTTAATTTCTCTATTTTTCAGTATTTAAGTTAGGGTTTGATTTTGTGGATGGGTGTTAAAGTATTATTTGCTTTTTTATCGTAGTAATCAGTAGAAGAACATTTAACATCTCCACTTGCATTTCATGAAGATCCGCAGGTATAACTTCTCCTTACTTGATTCTATTCGATTTTTTTGTTAATGAAGTTATTAGAAGTCATTTGGTTTTATTCTTAATGAAGTAATTTGATCCAGATTTTTATAATTAAGTTTTAGGGTTCTGTTTAGATGATATATGCTGATGGATTAATTATATATATGGTTGAGAAATTGTTAGTTGTGGTTTGAATGTTGATGTAAATTTTGTTCAAAAAAGTTGTATGGGTGTTCTTAATGATTCTGATGCAGGTTTGATTCTTGAATGTTTTTATTTTCAAATATGAATAATCCAGTCATTTGTATATGAAATTTATGTTGAATCATCTACAAACCTAATGGTCTTCAAAGTTCTATGATTGTTGTTTCATCCATCATGATATAATCTATTTGATTGAATTTTGAAGATGTATAGCTTTTTTTCTGTAACTAACTGTTCATATCTAGTTTCGTAATGTGAATTTCTCTCCATATAAGAACGCTTTCTAGAGATTATGGACTCCTTTATGTCTTGTTTGAATTTTAGTTCGAGTTATATGCAAATGGATCCACTAAATTTTGATTATAGTGTCCCTTCATTTTATTAATCATACATTTATTGAGGAAATTCCTTATGTGAGCGAGGTATAATTTCAGGGTTTAAGCAGTGGCTCTTGCTGTGTCACTTGTCTTATCGAGGAGAAGGACATTACTGTCTCAAAACTTATAGGACTGCAGGGTTGTTCTGTGTAGACGTGGTGTGGCTGAAGCTCTCACAACAGACAACACAACTCGATGAGAAGATGGGAACATAATAGAAAGCAAGGTAGTGTATGGTTTACCCAAGCTCAATCATGTTTACATCAAAGGTTGAAGGGTTAGAAAAGTTTTTTTTTATATATATTTCTTTCCTTTGTATATATGATATAGGGAGGATATGTCGAGATTCACAGAGGTGGTTGATCTAAGGAATGGGTATACGTCGTACCCTTCTTACCTATACTATATTTTGTATTTTGGTTCCCTCTTTCAGAAAAACTTTGTGATTGATTTACCGATATTTCCTTGCATATATGCTACCCGGTTCGAAAGATGGGCAGGAGAAGATGTATAAAAGTGACGTTTCATCCGCCATCTTTAAGGAATATGATGAGGTATACTTTTAGTGGTGCTTTAATTCTTCTGCTCTTATTTACCAAAAAAATTTTCCTACTGTATTGATCATGTTTTCTTGATCCACATTCTCTTTGGTGTTTATTTCTAGGTTGCAATGAAGGCTGAAGAGAGGAAAGTTTGGCGAGGAACAACATTAAACGGTTTCTGTCAAGGAAAGTTCAATGTGCTATTATCCAAGATGTTGCATCTCTAAGGTAAAAAAAGATTTCAATTTTATCACCAATTAATGATGATTCATGTCTGTTTTAAATGTTAAAAATACTTGAAACATAATCTGTTAAAGATCAGACCCTAATTACTGAGAGTCGGTATCATCTTATGCACAATACTGTTACTAATTTAAAAGATTCAAAAGCTTGTTATAACTGGTAACATCAGTTACTCGTTGAGAATTGTGATGCACCTAGCCCGTCCAATTCGAAGATCGGCCTTTACTTTATAATCGGGATTTTAAGGGTTCTGACCATAAGACAAAATATGATATAAAAAATTGATAAAAAATAATACAAAATATTAGATGTACAAATTCACACTTTTCCTAGTCAAGCACAAACTTGCTCTCAAAACAAAACTCAATTATTATTATTATTGTTGCGTAAATAATCACAAATTATTATTATCGAAAATCAAATTTATTATTATTATCATTGAAAATCAAATCTAAAGCCGTTTGCAATTGACAAAAAAGATTATTATTATTGTTATTATTATTATTATTATTATTATTATTATTATTATAAGCAGACTCCCTCTTGTGTACTGGTTGAGGATGGTGCTTCCGTGTTCCATCTATACTGATTTATAATGATCCATTTCCCGAATGAAATCTCTGGAGTCGTTATCAAGAATGGGAAGAAGTTGTAGATGAAGCTGAGAATTCTAATCTTGACATTGCATGGCTTTGTCGTCATCTAGGATTTTACATGAGCATCTTGATGAAGTGAGTGGATTTGCAAGCTTAGATGCAGTGATCAAGGCTAGAGGTGAGGTTGAAAGGATTTTTAGGAGTTGAAGCTTGCAACAGAGGTTTCTAAAGGGCAGAGACGGGACTGCTCTGACCCAAGATGTAATGACGCGTCTTTAGGGACGCTCTCATTAGGGAAGAGCTGACGCTGACCCAGAGAAGGGATGGCTCTGGCTTTTGTTGTTATTGATGTAGAGTTTTGTCTGGGACGTGAGCATAACTTGTCTCTGGGATAATTCTGATGCTAAGGATGGATCTGGGGTTGAGGCTGATGGTGAGCGTTCCATTCTTGATGCTTGCTGAGATAAAGCCTTCCTCTTGATCCCTTCGTTCTGACATCACCTTATTGATAGTTAGATGTTGTATTGCTTACTGACCATACGTCTGCTCCAACAGACATCTCTACGACTTTTGGGCCCTTAATCGGCATATGTAGTCGTCAGGATGCTTGTCATCTTTCTAGAGCAATCTTTTCAAATCTTAAAATTTATATCCTCGTCATGGAGGGAGAATAGGGAGAGGGATTTTTTGGATGGCGGTAAGGTACGAAAGTTGGTGCTGATGAAGTGAGACTGGTTCCTTCTTCATTAGAAATTATAAAAGTCTCTCCAGATCTTCATGGGTGACAAGGTTGGATTGTTGGATCCTTGATTTTCCTCTTTGAATGAGGATCTCATTATTGTCTTAAATGTTGATTCTGGAGATGTTGACGTTTGTAGTCTTGGAATCGTTGATTGCTGCAACTGGTGACAAATTGGTTTTGGAGAAAGTTGTTCCGCTAGGATCTTGAGACAAGTGAGTAACTCTTTCTGAGAGGTCGTCATGTCTTCTTGTGTTCTGGAAAGAACCTCTTGTATCTGCATCAGATCAATAATATTAAACGGTGTTCGTGTGTTCCTGATATTTTCAGCAGCCGTGTCACCAAGAGAAGGTGTGGTGATGTCAGTTGCAACATTGGTGTGAAGAAGGTTGGCTGCAGTAGGAGTAGTTTCAGAGCCTCCACCCCTAACATTACTAGAGTTGGGATTAGGAGTAGTACTGCTCCTGACCTAAGATCCACCATTTGAATAATTCAAAATTAGCTTTTTGTAATTGAGAGGTTGATCTCTTATTGTGTTCGCCAATCGTTTTAGGGTGAAAATAAATGTACTGTAATAGAGTACTTTCATTAGGTTCAAGAGATCAAAATCGAACAGAACAAGCCCAAACCAAGAAATGGTCGTTCAAGTCGTGCTTCAATCACAAAGGTGGAGATGATGGGTTGATCTTAGGGGAGGGAAGCAAAAAAGGTTGAGAAATCACGAGTGTGATGAAGATAGTGTGTGATTGTGAATAACGGATTATCTCTGTTATAAGTCTCTAATCTGTCTTATCGTCTAGTCTTTTTTTTTTGAATAAATGAAGCCACTGTTTATAGTTTAGAGGAGACACACTGATTTCTCGTAAGTGGTGGAAGTTACAAAAGAAGTGGAGGAGTAACGACTGTGTAGATTATATTGGAGTCATGTCCGAAAAATAGGGAGGACTTTTATTACCACTACTCTTCTTTCTCTCAACTGTCCAGTAAATGTCCCACTACTTGTTACCTTCTTGTTCGTGGATGTGTTGTCACAACACACGATTATCGTAGACCGCTAGAACAATATCCCATTGAGAACCCCCCATGTGTTGTATTTGATATCTCGTAAAAATAGTGGTGTCATGGACCACCACTATTTTGATTAGGTCAAGTCAATAACTTGTTAAGTTAGTGAGGCAAGTTACACAACTCACTTAGATTATTAATTAGATTGATCAGTGTCGAGTCTGGAATCTCCTAGCGAGGAGTCCCCACTTGCTGATGGGACGAGCTCCTAATAAAGAGGCACCAAGGACAGGACGAGCTACTAGCGAGGAGTCACCAAGGACAGGACAAGGTCCATTAACTGTGGCACGTCTCTGGGGACACATCTCACTCGAGCTAGCCTGGTCATTTTGTGAAGCATCTCTGGGGCATTGCTCTTTGATGGTGGCACGTCCCGAAGGAATGATGCATAATTTGTGACACGTTCCTGGGTAAAATACTAAAGTGACATATTTTTTAAAGACAAGACGGTAAATTATGATGTGCTCTTTGCGAGCAGGATATTAAGCTAGAATGCGTTCTTGGAGATCAGGCATTAGCTATTTTCATAATATGCTTATAGCAGTAAATTGATGTTGTTTAAATAAGAATTTGAATATCGGCATATGGGATACAGAACAAGCTCTAGGAATAACACTAGAAAAGACTCAAGTTGCTCTATATAGTGGGAAATCGATCTGGGAGCTTTGAGATTTATTATATAGAAATTATAGAATATATGAGAGTATTATAGCAAAAACCAGAATTATTCTAAGAATTTCATACGTAGATGGATACTGAATCATACAATGATTATGATTATATATATGTGTATATATAAGTGTTATATATATTAGAGAGACTACGTGACCAATATAAAATGTTTATATTATTTGTAAGGACTGTGTTCTTAATTCTCCTAGGAATATAAATAGAAACATAGTATTTCATATTTTGATATAAAGACAGAAATAGACATATAAATATACGCGGATATTTATATGTTCATGTAACTAGATAGAAGAACAATTCTATAATTTATCATTCTCCAAACTTTTACGAGAACAATTTGAAGGTTCTTCATAGATTTCAGCTATCATCAAGGGATACATGCAAAAATCGATCAATCATATACATACTAATGTAATCATCCAGTTACGAAAACTTAAAATGAGATATTAGAGTTTTGTGATATATACATATGAGATAACCATCACGACTGTCTTATATGTTATTGGTTTAGTGATCTTACACAAATTCATATGCTAGATAAGCCATTACCATCCGTCACAAATAAAAGAAATTAAGTCATCATCATGAGATCATAACTTAATTTATTAAAAATCGAGTGTAAGTGCCAATGTTTATCTCACGGAAACCAAACTTTTTTTTTAAGATTAATTAATTTTAATAACTTTAACTGATACTGACAGTTGTTTTGTTCTTTTTTCTTTTTGAACATACTCCAAGACAATTCTCAGCAATTTAAGCCTTAACCATATTTTCTCATAGTAATACTTCGTGTTATAGGAGGCATAATTGATGTGGTTTAGAAAGTGGTAAATAAAGATTCGATTCTCGAACTTGTGAAGGTAATGATTTTAAAAAATATTGGACTTATCCTAAACTAATAAAAATCAGGAAAATACACTAGAGATGATTTTTAGAAAATATGGAAAATACCAGGAATCAGGAATCAGGTAATTCTAACAACCTATGTGATTAATCAAATAATTCTTTTTAACAATTTAATTCAAGTTTGCCAAAAATATGTTTCCTAAAAGAATAATTGTAAATCCTAAGCATGAGACATCAAGAGTAATTAACTAAGCATGACCCATCAAAAGAGAACACAACTATTTAATAAAAACATTTTTTTCTAATTTAAATCCATGCAAATAATAATAAAAGAATTATAAATAATTATTAGAAAATAATTAAATCACATAAAATTGAGAAAAATACCTTATCCATCATCCCAGTAAATAAACTTACCCCATGGTGAAGAAAACTTGCTCAAAAGTTGATTTCATTGCTCAAAATATTGATTACAAGGTTAAAGAATAGTGCAACAG
>JAJJMC010014297.1:3291174-3321249 GCA_023531435.1 Papaver californicum | reverse complement strand
TTCATTGCTCAAAATATTGATTACAAGGTTAAAGAATAGTGCAACAGCTGAACAGATACGTATATAAGTGTCACAGAACAGGGTTCAGCTGTTACAAAGAGCTTTAAGCAACAGAACCTTCAAAACTTAACGCAACAGGAGCAGAGCTGCAACAGTGGAATAGCAACACTTATAAATGTTACTGAGTCGTCTTCTTCGGTGATGGTGGATGAAGAACACGCCGGCCGGAGCACCAGCAGGTCACCGGCGGCACCGGAACTTCACCGGATTTTCTCTGAATTGCTCTCTAGGCTTCTGTATATCTTTTTCTTCGATTCTTTTGGTATTTATAGACTTCACAAACCCTAGAGAGAGTTCTAAACCTAATAGAACTCTCTCGAATCACTCCAATTCTTCAATCCCAATCCAAACAGGAACCGAGTCCTGATTCCGGCCAGAAATGGGTTTCTCGAGCTGATTTCACGGGATTTCTTGATGTCTTTCGATTTCTTCCAACTCTAATTGCAATGGGTCATCTTCAATTGCCGAAAACAACCCAAAAATCCAACCAAATCCATTCCTGTTTGAAACAGGACTTTCCCGATGAGTTGGATCGGCCGATCCTGGGTTAACTCGCTGGCTCGCTGGGTTGACCCGCTGGCTCGCTGGGTTGACCCGATCCAGCTCAGCCCGATCCAAGGGTGCCCCAATCCAAAGTGTGGGTGCCTTGATCCATTTTCCCGGGTGCTTTGAACACTTTTTGAGCCAATTTTTCCACAAATCTTTATTCTTCTAATGTACCTACAAAAGCAATAAAACACGTAATAGACACAAAATCGAATACTAACTCACTAGAAATTAAGGTGCAAATTAGACACTAAAATGTGTCTATCAATAATCTGGAATGTATGCTTGTGAGAGTCATATTGTTCGAGTACAATATTTATAGCATTCCAAGGTTTTCTAACTTCAAAAACCAAAGATTGGATTTGTGAAAACTATTCTGAAATCTTCAAAGCAAGATTCTGGCAAATTAATTATAATTCAAGTTCGTGATGTTTCTTTTAACTAGCAAATGTACAACATAAGATACAAGAATCTGGTTAGATTAACATGTGAAGTACTTATGTTTCATAAATCATTAACTCACATAAGTTTCTGTGTAGAATACCAAGAACAATATTCAAAATTCATGTTTAATTGTTTATAACTGTTTATCACAAATATAATGAATTGCAGACGGTAATATCATAAGCACACTTAATCATATGGACAGAATAGATATAGATGGAAGAGTAAAGTGTGCGTATGGTGAACTTGTAAACGTTGTTTCTCAATACATTTATATGATCATTGTTATCGGGGAAGTTTTTCAATAAAAAAATATTTATGACCGCCTAAGTTTAAATACCAACACCATGATTAGATGATTATCTAAGCATAAAACCTTTTTGTTTATTGTATAGTTGTTCTCACGGGCCATGTAATAGTCTCTTGCCTGAAGAGTCTGAAACAAGGAGAATGATACACATAGCATACTAAGTATTGATTCCCACATCGAATTATTATAATTTGGACTCACTAAAAACGATGTGGTAGCACCTTGAGTCGGATTTATCTGTTTTATGACTTTCTATCACTTTATAGACGCGTAAAAGACAACCATGACTCCCGAAGTGATTGTTTTTAATTCATGCATGGAGTAATTGCTCAACAAACTTGAGGTAACATTCATTGTCTTACCATTTTAACATTGGAGTTCTTCCTTGTAATCAAAAGAAATACACTATGATAACAATTAAAGAAATACAAGGGTCCCATCAAACGACCACATCCCTTAGAATACATACCCAAATAGATCATTCTGGAAGCTAGAGACAATCATTTAAAATTTTTCTATTTTATGAGAAAATGATTAAAAACAAGCTCATAATTTCACAAAACAATCTGAAATAGAATATTATTTGTCCTTTCGAGTTCGTTTTTAGTCATTTTATCATCCGAATTAGCTTTAGGTTAAAATTGAAAAAAATCTTGTATGTCAAGTTGTACACAAAATACAACATAAATTTTTATCATGAGGCCTAAAACTCCATTGTTCCTGTTGTTCTTAATCCTTTATTCCATTATTTTCTTTCTACTGTATTTGCAAATCACCAACTGGATATAAATATAGATTTTATGTTAAGACTAATAGAGATGACTTGAGAAAAATATAAATCCATTCTGATTCTTTCTTTTTCTACTGATCCTTTTACGATTGAGATACGAGAACAAATAAAATACAATTAACTCGATTTTAGACCCAATAATCGGAACAAACTTGTTTGATTTGGTTTGGGATAAAAAACGGGTGACAACCGAATAATAGGTGTAAACAAGCTAAAGTGAGCTTGAGAAGGAAATGTTATAAAATAGAGGTGAACACAGGATGGGTGGATGTAAATTTAATATCGCTTGCATCCAGTCGATCCAAATGGTGGATTTGAGGTTTCCAATTGCGTCAAGTTCATCACCCGAAGGATTTAACATATACAGATAAGCAGAATGGATACAAATGGATTTGAGGGAGCCAAGCAATCTATCAATCGAGAAACGAAGGGAAAGACGGGCTAGGTACTCCATCGCGGGTAAGAAGGAACTGAAATGATAAAGACGTTCCTCAGTAATATCATCATGACTCTCAAAGTCATGTGCGGTAGCAATACCAAACCAAATACGACGAGTAGTGGGGGGGCCCATCGAGGAAGGGTGTAATTCGTGAAAAGAGGAAGGCAAAGATCTACCCGAGACACCTTCTTCTGTAAACTCTTCTGCTCCTGAAGCCCTACCATCATTGTGAAATTCCAGAAAGTGAGCTGGTCCCTTTCGACCTGTATCGCTTCCATTCGGGCATCAAAGGTAGCTTGGAAGGTATCCCCAAAGCTCCTACGAGTCAGTCTCTTATCTATTGTATCCATGGTCTTATTCTATAGTATAAAAAGTCCCAAAGTATCAAATGAAGAACCAAAATATAGCTAATTTCAAAAATTAACCAAATCAATTGTTGATGTTGAATTGATGAGATTCCAATGTTCCTTTATCGTATCGCATAGGTTGATCTTCTTCTTCACTGTTTTTAGTAAGTTCTTTTTCGATTGTCATTCCAACTCATCGTGTAAAAAATAACCTCAACTAGCTAACTTAGCCATAGATAATAATAAGGACCTTTCAACCAGTGAACGTTTGCTTAACAAGATTTAAGATACTGAAGTTAGAGATACGCAGCTGAAGAAAAATTGTTGAAATCAATCTTTTTTATAACCAGTTTTTACTGTCTAGGAATGGATTCCGGACATAAGTTGGATTATAATGACCAGGTGTCTCACTTAAATTAGGAAGTATAATTAGTGTAGTAATCTTAATAATGAGAAAAGGAATATCATCGAATAGTAAATTAATGACATATATTGAGTACATATTCCGGGGAATAGAAATACTTGATTGACTTCACATCCACGGGAGGCGGGTGTCACCCGTATCCAGTGCACCAAAATGGTTGTTTTGAAAAGCACACATGCGTCTATTCTGACGGATTGGGTGTCCACCCACCAAATTGGCCAACGACGCCATCTCTTGGTGCAATTTTAGGGTAAGTACCATTCCTTTCTGATTCTTTTTCCTACTGGTTTCCTTGTTTAGTTTTCTGCTTCTATTAAGAATCTGTGGTTGAAATGAAGGGTTTCAAAAAGGTAATGATTTAGTTCGAAAGATAGGATTTTTTTTCTGTGAGAGAGAGTTCTTCATAATCCGCATGGGGGCACAAGAAAAGTCATCTAACATATTATGATTGTTCCTTCATTTCTTCACCTAGCAATTCTACGATGTTTGAGCTGTATTTTGTCTGGGTGAACAGAAGTAGGCTGGGCACATTCTACAAACGCAACAAAAGGAATGGACTGATACCACCGAGTACTTCATTGAGAACTGCAAATGCACTTGTGTTGGAGTTCAAAAGAAAGGCCAAAAAGGTGGCTATCTTTTAAACCTGACGTTTTTGAGGGCTACAAAAAACTAATTTGGGGCGGCTAATAAAAAAAAAAGGTCATTATGAAGTAATATCAATACACCCCTTATCCATATATTTTCTTTAATGGCTAATCTTCCCTTACTTAATTAGTATTAATGTTGATTAATTAGTTAATTAATTTGGTTATATTTAGTGTTAGATAATGAATTTGAGTTATAGTTTTAGAATAGAAATACAGAGTGTGTTAGAAAAGAAGTAGAAGTTTGGGAAAACTAGATTTTACCTAAAATCAATAACAAACATAAATGAGTATGAGGAAGAAGTGAGAAACATCATGAAAAACCCACTTTGTATGCGTTTGGATCGTTTAAAAATAATAATTCATTTTTGTACGAATTTAATGCCATGGACGTCCCAGAATCGGTAGATAATGGAGTACCATATCTATCGATTATACACTCCTGTGTCAAAATAATGGTATAATCGGTAGTCTCGTGATTTTTATGACTACCGATTGTACAAAATTCCCAGATTGATTTTTTTTGGATTTTGATTTCATAATCGGTAGTTTAGTGGAGTACCATATCTACCGATTGTAGGTGTCGCCCCAAAAAAGAATTTCTCAAAACTTCCAAAATTTCTAACTCTCCATCTTTCACAATCGGTAGTGGCTGAAAATTTATATCTACCGATTGTAGTCAGAATTCAACTAAACTTTAAAATTTTAAACTTTGTAATCGGTAGTTTAGTGATCAAATTTATCTACCGATTATACTTGTTTTTTTTGTACAGAACTTTTCTTGCCATAATCGGTAGTAAGTGAACATAAATAACTACCGATTGTGGTTAATCGGTAGTATGGGAAATTAATAACTACCGATTGAATTTAATCGGTAGTATAGAAACATAGTTATCTACCGATTATGTAGATTGTACTTAATATCTAACTTCATAATACTACTTCAACATCCGAAAAAAAACTTGTTCAAAAAAACTTACTACATATTGTTCATAAAACTTGTTCAAAAAAACTTAAAACATCCGAAAAAAACGAAACAAAATACATCATAGAAATTCAAAGTGATCAATCTCATGGAATTCTTCCACTCCTTGTTACTCTCGACTTGGTCCTAGTATCAACTCGCTTCTTCTTCTTTTCCTTCTCCTTCTCCTTAGGATCAGCAACAACTTCATCTTCCTCAACTGGACCTATGTATTCACCAGCTTCGTTGTAGTATGGGTTTATGCCTGAAAAGTCTTTCTCCCTGAAAAAAGTCGAGGATCAAAATCCGGATCAGACTCCATCATTCGAATCATTTCTACCTCTGATCCTTCATCCGAAGATGGGACTTCAACGAAGTTGAGGGGATTATCAGGACTGTTGAACCAAGAATCAGGATCGTTCATCATTTGTGAAAAATCCGGATCATCCAGCATCATTTGATATATTTGTACATCAGAAACTCCTTTCGGCAAATTGAAAAGAGGACGAGAAAGCAATTCAGCCTTTCGAGCCGGAGAAAGAACTTCATCTTCATCCATAACCCTAATGAACATACCCAAACATGGATTATTAACTAACTACACAATAGATATTATAAAATAAACAAAAGCACTCAATCGGTAGGTCGTGTTTTCAGTATTTGTCCGATTATATAGTCGGTAGATAAAATTATGCGATATCTACCGAATGTGCATGATGTTCTTCAGGAATGATGAACTCGAGGCATAATCGGTAGATAAAGTTCGTCAGATTTCTACCGATTATGCGTTGTTTCAGAAAATTATAAAAAAGAATTATCATGATTTCTTCAAAGTAATGACTAAAAACATAAAAGTTCGATGTAACTTACTTTTCCTTTCCCTTCTTTAATTGTGTAGGAAATTTTTTTGGTCGGAGGGTCATATCGTCGGAATCAGTTGACGAATTAATTTCAATGATTTTGGACTCTTCGGTCACGATCTTTTCCTTTCCCTTCTTTGATTGTGCAGGAAAAGTTTTTGGAGTCATTTTCAATGGAGAATGGGAGTAAAGGGAGTAGAAGAATCGGTAGAGGAGAAGAAACGGAAAAGGAAAGGGAATAGAAGAATAGGTAGAGAAGAAGAAGAATTAGGTTTTGGATTCTGTTTATAAATGGTTGTTTACAATATTATTATATTAATTATTATTTTACACTCTTGGAAAAATCCCTTCAGCTTAAGCGGCGTGGACGAACCTTAAATGGGTTGAATCTGTCCATCACCTTAATGATATTGAAATGAGTTTCGTAACGGTAATTTGATCGTTTCCATCGTCGTCATTCCTCG
Source organism: Papaver californicum (assembly GCA_023531435.1). Taxonomy (NCBI): domain Eukaryota; kingdom Viridiplantae; phylum Streptophyta; class Magnoliopsida; order Ranunculales; family Papaveraceae; genus Papaver; species Papaver californicum. The sequence continues at coordinate 3,314,954 of JAJJMC010014297.1, read as the reverse complement.
AGAGATCTCGCTATAACTTCAACGTTAGTTTTACCCCTCAAACGGTATCGATTGACAAGATAAGTTAAATTCACAAATGGATCAACTTCTCTGCTTATACAATTAAATCGACAAAAAGAACAGCTATATTACGGTTATTGGGGTTCCCGGTGTCAACACAAAAATGTTCGTGAATACTCTCCAAATAACTCATACTCATTACACCATTTTGCCTACGTTCTTCTCCTCGCCTCGGATAGAATTGCACATAGCGCCTACATAGCGATAAATCTTCCTCTACCGTGAACGGTTGAGCCATTAATCTATACGATGATTTCTTCGATGTTGGAGAGTTAAAATGTATTGGAGATACATAAATGAGAAGAGGTCACCCACCTTATATAGATTAGAGTCTTAACGGCTTTTTTTTTAAAAAAAAAAGAGCCGTTGAGGCCTGGTGTAACAAGAGTGTACAGAAAATATGTACACTAAGTTCGTACAAATATTAACAATCGGAAGTATCGGGATCACCATTATCTACAGATTATTACAATCGTTAATCTAATAAAAAAAATTACTACCGATTATAATGTAAAATGTGTCCAGAAATCAATCAGTTTCATCATCTTAATCGGTACATAACTAACTACTGATTGTACTCAACATGTAGAATCAGTAATTTAATAATTTTTTAGACTACCGATTGTATATGTTGCCCCAATTTCAAAAACGAAAAAATTATCAAAATTCTAACATTTTGAACATGTATAATCGGTAGTTTAATAATTTTTTAAACTACCGATTATATATGTTGCCCCAAATTGGAAATCAAAAAAATTATCAAAATTCCAAAAAATTGAACATGTATAATCGGTAGTCTAAGAACTTTTTAAACTACCGATTATAGTGCAAAATGTGTCCAGGAACATGCAGTTTCATCGGTAAGTGTAATAGGTAGATATTTATCTACCGATTGTATAACACTAACATAATCAGTACATTGTTATCTACCGATTGTTGATGGACATACTTAATCGGTAGGTGATGCAGTACCACTTATCTACCGATTATAATGTAAAATTTCAACACAATAACTTGTTAAAAATAAATCTCTTGCAAATCAATTGATAATTCACAAAAAGAACATAAAATCCATTCAAATGTTAGAACATTAAACACCAGTAATGTTAAACACCATAGACATATCCACAAAGTAAAAAAGTTTCTTGGAAATCAACTTTCAAAATGATGTTCTTTGACAAAACAATCACAATCTAATTTCTAGATTTTTTGGTTTTGGTACGAGGACGACGAGCACAAGGGGCTAAAAATCTTTCAGCATCAGCGACATTGCCTTCACCCTCAGGGACATTTGCTTCAGCATCAGCACTCGATGAACCGTGAGATCTTTTACTGTGCTTTGCTGCTAGCCTCTTAGGCTTATTCTCCCCAAACTTGCTAGCATAGACTTCATTATCAATGTTGTCAATGAGGTCTTTATGCTCTCTCATCTTCTCAATTGATAAAGGCACTCCCGCATTTATGCACCCAACTATCTTCTTGGAGAAAAATGCAAACCTTTTTTTTCTGTTTTTAGGCAATAACATCAAACGATTATTATCTAAAATATTGAGCCCTAATATTAAAATCAAAAGGAAACAACATTACGTATCAGCCTTTTATAACCAGAGGGTTTGTCTTTGATGATGCAAGTATAATCGGACACCCTGGTGGTCTTTCCTTTATCTTCACAAATCACATGAAGATGAGAATGCTCCCGGTACCATATCATATAGCGTGGATCTACTTCATCACCTTGGTGGATAGGTCTCCCATCGTTGATCATATATTGCATCCTGTTATTCCAATCTTCAACGAATGGGTTATCAGAGTAAACTACTGTGATAGAGTCCTTACCACAAGTAGATTTCTCGACGTCCAATTTGAACCTGCCGCGCATGTGACTCATAGCTTCTTCTTGGACATAACCGAGTTGACGCATCACCTTAGAGGCATTGTACATGACATATCCAGTGGGATGCCACAAGGGTCCATAGTAAAACGATAACTCAGACCTTCCCTCTATATGACCACTAGCTCGGTCTTCCATGTATGGATCAATGCATACATCTTTGGACTCCATCGAGTCTAATTTCCTCCTCAAAGAAATCAACTCCTGCTCCTTAGACCTTGAATGGTTGTTGTCAAAGATGCATTTTGTTCCTCAGGGTGTTCCTTTCTCCCATGCCGGATTCTCTTTGGCCAACTCGAGGGACGGGAAGTGGTCATAGATCCATGTCTAGTGTACATATCAAACCAAGTATGAGAAAATTGATTCTTAAAAGAGAAAAAAATAAATAACAATCAAAACATCAATATAGTTACCAAAATACCTGTAGTAGGCTCACGTTCCCGGCAATTTGGCTAGTTGATTCCCTCGATGCCTTTCTCAACTCTTCCATCAAGAACGCATAACATGCTGTGCCCCACGAATAGTCACGAACTTTGTTGAGAGGATGCAAAAGCTGTAGAAGATTGGCGTCGACCCGGTTGCCACTACAATTGGGGAAAATGACACATCCCAAAACACAGAGGAGATATGCAGTGGCTGCAGCATTGACATGGTCATCGCTAAACTCTGGATTCATTTCTTCTTTAGCCTTGGTGCCTTTGAACATATTCATCAAGTGAACCATGCTGAACTGTCTGGTTTTGTAAGGAAAGCACCGTTTGAACTCATTGTCGGATGTCGCTCGATCCCAATCAAGGCACTTATGAGTGTAAAAATAAAGTTGTTCCCATCTTAACTGCTTCACATAATCAAATTTGACCGATGTACCATGGTCAGCGAGACTTAGAATCTGCACCACATCATCTAGGGTGATCGTCATCTCTACAAACGGCATGTGGAAGGTATCGGTCTCAGGATACATTCTCTCCATGAAGGATGATATCGACACCCGGTCATGCTGTAACATTGAATTCTCGGCAGCAGTAGATAACCCCGAGTTCAGTATAATTTGCTTGAACCGTTCACACTCACCATCTAACGGCCAATCTTTCATCTTTCTTGGTGCACCCGTATGTTTGAGTAGACGAACTGCATCAGAATGGTCCTAATATACACGACGAATTATAAAATAATTAGAATAACAGTTAGCACTTCTACGAATTAAAAGACAATAGGTTAAGAATAGTGTTTTATAATTATTACCTCAGTTGAATAAATTTCTTTCGCCCAAGAGTCTTTGTACCCAAATAATAGATCTCCTCCATCTCTTGGTAACCCAGGGATTTGGCCTTCTTGAATACCCTTCATCTTTAAAGAGGCGGGGACTTGGTGTCCTCCTTTTTTCTTAATTACCTTCTTTCTACCTTGTCCATCTCCTTGTGTACCACTTGGTTCTCCTTCATCTATGTTTCTAACTTGTGGAGCAATTGGTTCTCCTTCTTCTGGGTTTCTACTTCTTGGAACACTTGGTTGAGCTCCTTCGGTGATAGAGATTCCGATTATGATCGATATTTTGAGGAATCACTAACTTTATAATCGGTAGTTTAAACCCATATGAAACTACCGATTAAGCCTAAATTTTAATATAGGAATACAATCGGTAGTTAGTGAATAAATATAACTACCGATTATGGTCGATGTTCTTCAGGAATGAAGAACAAGACCATAATCAGTAGATAAAAAACATCACTAAACCTCCGATTATGACAAATAACCGAAAACCCTTTATATTCTATCCTCGATTTCATTTGATTGAAGCAAAATAAACACAAATAATGGTAAACCATTACCTTATTGGACCCATTACAAAGTTCTGGAGAGGCTGATTGTCAGAGTCTCCGTATCTAGGTCATCATCTTCGTGTTCTTCCTCTTCTTCACTATGTTCTTCAACGATCTCTCTATTTCTTATTCTCTCGGCAAAATTCGGCCAGTTAGTATTATTAGGTTGACGGGCTGTTTGCTTTTTTTCTAGCCATCTTTAGATTGTAATTACGACGATGAATGGTTTACGATTATACGATGAATTGGTTTACGATTAATCGGTTTACGATGAATTGGATTGTGCCACAATCGGTAGTTAGAAAACAAAAGAAGAAGAAGAGAAGAAGGTGAGAATCGGTAGAGAAGAAGAATGGTAAATGTTTAGATTTTTAATCTTTTATTAGTGAAAGGGTTGATGGTATTTTTTTAATTACTGAGAAGGTATATAGGTATTTTTATATACCATTAGGTTATCTCATAGCCACATCTATTGGATGAGTTTAAAATAATCGCCTCAAATTAGTTTTTGTAGCCCTCAAAATCGCCAGGCTTTTAAACACCAAGACTTCCTGCATAAACAGCTTTTTCCTACTCTCGTTCTCCCTCTAGATCAGTTGCTGGTCTTCACTACCATAAAAACAAAGTGGATAGTTACTTTTGCCACGATTTCATCAAATTTCAATCGTGGTTCAGGATTCTTTACTGCATTTCTGCTGGAGATTTAAACGAAAACAGGAACATAGAACTTGATACCTGTTTGTTTGCTAAACAGCACAGAACACGTCTAAAATTGTAGAGTTTTCTTATATTTACACACACACACACGATGTTTGGGTAAAACATAATGTGCTAAAGTGAGACAAGCTAGCAAATTATAATTCGTCGTGCATTTCTAATGGAGGCACCTCCACATTAGGAACACCATTGTCATCGATACGCACTCCATTAAACCCATTTTCAGCTACCCCATCCCCCAAATCTCCTGGTACAATCATCCCTGCCTTGATAGCTTCTGTAACCTTTCTTTGCAACTTGAGCAATCCAATGCGTTTTGACATGACATAGAAAACAGCACAAGAGAACAAGAAGAAGCCAACTAGCAATGTTAACCTGCCAAAGAATTATCACCATGAAGAATGAGATGAGATGGAGGGTGGATGGATGGATGGGAGGTAAAACAGGAAAAAAGATGATCGCAAGAAAGTAATTCTTTATTTGTTGTACCTATCAAGAACATCCTGACGCCGCATAGTGGATAGCAGATTTTTGGCCCGCATTAGTAGCGAGTGATGACCCTTGTATTCACTTTTTGCCTTCTTCAATACTCCTGTTGATTCATCCGTAAAAACAACCACCAGATATATAATATCACTATGCGAGGCACAGTAATGAAGCTAGGGTATTGTCATAGACTCATAGATATAAAAACCTACCGAAAGTTGCCAGTGTGTTTTCACTTCTTTCAACCTCCTGTAAAATCATTTGTTCGTCAGAGACGACATTTATAAAAGTGAAAACTAAGGCATATCCCACAGAAAACCAGCAAACAGTATGATACTAAAATTATTGTCCCCAAAGTTAAATAGATGGATCAAAGAAATGAATTTTACCTGAACCATCAGTTGACGAGTACGCCTAAGGCTCTCAGTGATGCCTTCTGAAGCATTAGTTATTCCAGCCTTTGTTCTTGAAAAAAGAATACAAAAAAATTATAAAAATGATAATAGTTCAGTAACATATTCGGAAAAGATAACTACGTGCGAGTGTTCACCCAAGAAACTGCAGCGGACATCAAGGAAATGGAATTTCCTTTCACATCTAACACCATACAGTACAGACAAGTAAGAAGACTAGATAGTCAATGCTGAACTAGTGGCGGATGGAGCGAAGCTCAACCATAATTGTCAACTGTTCTAGCAGACTACGGTCAGTTTACAAAATACTGCAAGCGTTAGCTCTACCATCTATATTCTGTACCATCCTAATTCGTCTTAAAAGGTTAAAAAAGGATCCATGCCATGTGGGAATAAGGTAACCCTGGACAACCTAAAGCATTTAAGAAATAAACCTCTATCACCCAAAACAAACATAGTACATACTGTAAATTGCGCCGGTGAATTGTAGACTCCTCTCCACCTCCTAAAAGAAGTTTCCTCTATCATCATCATAATATATTGAAATGTCAGCATGGAAAAACTAAGTGACAGAGAATGGAAACCACAAATACATCTTCAACTGGACAAGCAAATATGACATGTATACTGTATTGGTAACTTTTTAAGGAAAATGAATCCAACTGTAATTTTCTTCCCTTTGGAATAGAATTCTAAATCCAAAATTCTTGACTTGGAGAGTAATTCTCACTTAGATAGACCTAGGTATTGGGCCTTTTGATGGGGACCCATACCAAAAAACGGATCATAGAGTTGGTTGGTTACTCCAACTAATACTACTTCCAAAAACTCAAAACCTTTAATCTATTTAGAGCCAAAGAACTCCATCACCTTGTCTGAGCAGCTTTTCTCATGTTGGTCTGCTCTTTAAATGAGATCTCAATTCCAGCTACGCTTGCAGATTAGCATTCCTCAGTCCCAAATGTAAACTACAGCCATTAAACATGTAAATAAAGGCTTTACCCCCACCAAATGAAAATATATAATCCCAAATGAAGAGAGAGAGAGAGAGAGAGAGAGAGACAACCTCTGGTACTGATCCTTGCAGGATTTTAAAGTCGATTGAGCGGACTGTACTTGCTCTTCCGTAAGCAACTGCTGTGCAAGAAGATCAAGTCTGAATTGCAACGACCGAAGTTGAGACAACCCATCTTGCTCAAGACCATTCAATCTTTGATGAGAATTCTCTTCTTTTTTCATTCCATCAACAGATGTACCAAACGCCTCAATGGCTTTCACATTGGTTTCAACGCTTGAAGATGTCTCTTCCCATTCTTTGATCACGTTCTCTACAGCTTGTGTAACCTCATCATCCATTATAACCTACAAATCAGTCGTACAAGTATAAGAAATTTTACCACATCTGACCCAATTAGATAGCCATCATAAACTAACTCAAGAACTTCAAATTTCTATCAGGATTTGATGATCTTGATTCCAAGGGTCTTCCCATAACCTTAAATGAAAAAACTAAATAAACAAAATTAAAAAAATTAAATGAAAAAACTTTACAGTAAAATACTAAATGAAACACTAGAATCATATCAGTATCTTCAAGTCTTTCTGAATGGTATTTGAGTTAGTTGCATAATATCATTCAATTCTTCCCCCATCCTTTGAAAAACGCCTGCTTTATAGATGTGTATCTCACCGGTAGAAATTGATTTGGGTTACGGGTGTATTAACCCAAATTGGTTATTGGGCATACCTGATGTTATTACGTTGAACTGCTAGTTTGGGCCAACTTTGATTTTTGTTACTACAAACATTAATTCTTAGATTGGTGTACTTGAACTCATTAATTCTAATCACAGAGAATTTGCCTAGTGTTTGAAATTACTATCTAAAATGGATGGATGATCGACCAAATAACTAACATAACATACCATCGACCAAATCTCTAACTACTAGGTAAACAAACAGGATCATGTAAGCTGGCGAAGAGGTAGACCCAAGAAACGAGAGCCTACCTTCGGCCTTCACATGCTGAATGACCAGTTATTCTTGGCCAGTATATGTGGGTCTATTCCTTGCCATAGAACCATACTTGAGAGTTTCCTTCCTCATACCGGCTTGGCAATCAATTAGGGGTAAACCGTGTCTTTGCCACGTCTCTCTTCTGCCTGGTAAAAATCATACTTGTTCTATCCAGGGAAATGAGCAGCTTGCTTGTATAGTATCTCAATTAAATACCAGCAAGGGTGGCTCTGTGCAGTTCACGTCTCCAATATATATAGTGAGAAGTATCTCTCCCCACTTGCTCAAGGAAGACGAATCAGTTCATTTTAAATCATTAAAATAGTAACGACTAATAAATCAAATTATGCACAAGGACTAGAATGAAACAAGATGACGAGGACCAGAACAATAAAAAAAAATCAGCACAATAAACCTGTTGCTGTAGTTGTCTGGATTAATTCCCTTTCAACAAAGTCTGGGTTTCCAAGAAAATCATACAAGGAAAACATAAATGCTCTTGTACAGTTTGCACTGTAAGTGATGAAATAAACGACAATAATGTAGTATAGCATAATGCCTACCAATTAAGACTATAATTCTCTTTGTCACGCTGCAGAGCAGATTTAATTGACACACCAAAGTGGGATGAAGTGCATTAGAACAAGCAAATTGTTGAAAGATTCTATCTAAAACCTTCAGAATCAATCTGCAAATTCAATTATGTGATGCAGTTCCCCTGGCGTTCCGTAGGGGTTTAACTTGTTATTTCAGATGTTTGAGACAAAATTATGTACCTCTAATAAAGAATGCACTCTTAACACTGGGGAAACGATATCTTTCATTTGTAACCGACCTTCAAGAGAAGGAAAATACTGCTCCATGGCTCTCTCTGAACTGTTGAATTTTACACAGTATTTGGCTAGCATACAACCGAGGTAACATTGGCAGGTTTATTTCACTTTCCTTCAGCAATTTAACATTGGAGTTCACAGTTTAAGCACACATTCTGCAGATCAGTGATCAAAGAAGGATTTCAGTCAGGAAGCAGAATAGTAAGTCCTAATACATACATACTAGACTTCCTACGCCAATTTCCGGAAAATAAGAAGGAAGATGGCTAATTAACTGAAAATAGCAGTATAGAAATTCAATATAACACACATTTAATACCAGAAAATCAACTATTTAAAATACAAAAAAATATATTGGGTAACATAAATTACTGTGTATGGCCTTTCAACACGCATATTGTACCTGAGCTGCAAGTTTTTATGGATTATTCTACCAGAGTTGAACATCCTAAACTGGGCTAAGAAGAATGCGATTGGCAAGGGCTTCTATGGCTATTAGTTAGACACTGGAGAAACTATCTATCTCCTCACCAATCCCATGGTATTAACGGTCAAGCATGTGACAACGAAGTTTCACTACTAAATCCAGCATACCTCAAGAAAAAAAAAAAGAATGACCACATGATAGGTTACTACATTGAACATGCTCAGAATTAAACATCGATGTTACTTCCTAAAATATACCACTCTTTAATAATTCACAATTACTAGGTAAAACATTTGCATTTGCTACTACTGTTAAAGAACAAATGTTGAGTCATGTCTGTCAGAAGTTTACATATCATTGTTTCAAAAAATACAATCAATTTCATACATAGAAGGTAAGATGTATCTTGCACCAAAAATTGTTGTAGAATGAGCAAGTTGCGCTGGATTTGGATACTATTCTAGTGATTAATTACTTGATGAACAATACGAGAAAAAAACCCTTACTTGTGCCTTGTTTCTAGCTCCAAAGTTCTCTACCCCAGATGTGAAATACCATATCCAATGATTAGCTGAAGCGAATGGACATAGCCTCAGCATGAAAAAGATGGCGCAGTACAATAATCTAGTCTACTTTAGGATGAGAAAGCATCCCCGGGAATTTCAAATCCATGCTTGAACATTGCTCCAACTACCTGCTCTGCTTTGGCTCTTTGACCATAACCTGTGTACGCCTTGTACATAATCAAGAATGTTTTTTTTGATGGATCAATATTAGATTGTTCCATCTCTTCAAGAACTTTTTCCATTTCCTCCAACCGATTTTGTGATGAATACATGACCATCTTACAAAGATACAAGGATCGACAGATCCTCCATCTAGCAGACTCAGCCTGTTTCACAAATTTTTCCAGCTCTTCCACAGCATTGCAACGGAAAAAACTTGCTATGATTGAATACATCACATTCTTTGATACAACCCAAGTGTTACGACTAAAAGCATCACTAATATAACTCTGCATGAGTTCTATCAAGTTCTCTTGGGCATAAACCTTTATTAGCTTCACATGTAACCAAGCCCTATAATCCTCTTTCGGGATAATCTTCATCAATGCTTCAATTTTTCTAACCCTATCAGTGTCAGAAGAAATCACAGTATGCAGCAATCATGGTTCTCACTAGTACCACATCTTTCTCATTTACATAATCCTTAACCAATTCATAAGTACTCTCCATCTTATCCACTTTCTTCCAATGCGCATAACCTCGAAGCATGTACAAATGGGTTTTAATATCAGGTTTGACAGGTCCTTGTACCATGAATGCATACATCCCCTCCATTTTATCAAATTGCCAAGCAGTAACATACCCAGAAATGAGATTATTGTATGTAGTTATATTAGGAGAGAGGTTCGACTTCTTTATCTCCAAAAATATCCTCTCCATATAAGGTACCAAACACAATCGACCATAAAGTGAAGTTAAAATGTTATAAGTAACAATAGTAGGAACAACTTCTTTCTTCATTTCAATAAACAATTTCCGACATTTCCAATCCAAACCATTGTACAAATACGCTGACATTAAAGCATTATACGTCGAAGCCGTCCTCCTCCCCATACTAGCAGCCTCCATAAACAACTCAACAGCCAGGTCAACATCCTTAACCCTACCAGGAATCATAATCCCCTTCACGTATTCCTCCGATTCCATAGCCAAACCTTCATGACTTTTTTTAAATCTCCAACTAAACACCTGCAAAATTATATACCATGACATCATCTTACTCAATCACACTTAAGCTACAGCACACTGTTCTGAAAAAACCTGAAAAATATATCAAAAAATTTACCTGTAGAGCTAATTGAGGCCGTGAACTTAGCTGATTAAGCAACTCAATACAAGCCAAACTCCCATGTCTTGGAAACAAATAACTAGAATCCAAGATTTCTTCAATCTTAACCAAATCATAGGCATTTTCAAGTAATTTATCTCTTAACTTAGATATATCAAAAATGAAATTGGGTTCTTGATCAAATCTATAACTAGTAGAAGTATCAAACAATTTGATAATCTCTCTAGGAAAATCATTTTTTGAACAAAAAGAACGAGATTGAATAAAGGGTTCTCCAATTAATCTACGATTTAGGTTTTTCTGTGTTGTTTTAGGTTTTACATACCATTTTTTTTGTTGTTGAATCAGTTCTGATTTAACCCTTTTTGAAATTCCCAATGATCTCTTCATCTTATTGTAATGAATCTTGGATTACTCATGATTGATGCTCATTAGGGTTTTCATTAGGGTTTATAGGATTGGAGGAATATCTTTCTTGGGGTAATAAGATGAAGAGTGAATATGAAAGTTTCATGGCGGTAGATCTAGTTAGGGCATTTCGCATGAGGAACTATTGCGATGTACTATATTTCAGCATCCCTATTATTGATGTTGGCAGCTATTGGAGTTTAAGGTTTCGTACTTTTAGGTACTGGTCGGGGTTTCGGATTTTTGGAGAAGACCTGGCGAGATGAGCTAGCTAACATTCACGAGAGGGCCTGCCCGTCCGAACAGTGCATGTTTATAAGGCGGTACATGGTACGGTTCGGTATAATTCGGTATATACTAAACCAGAATTAAAACTGTTGTGCTGAGATTTATTGGCTTTAAAACCACCAAAAAAACACGTGTCATTGTAGTACAATGATAAAATTATTTTATTTTTATTTTTTTTTCTGAGGCGAAAGGTTAAACTTATATTGATCCAAAAAGAAAAAACATGAGCTTAAAGAAGCTCCTATAACACGTAATGTTAGAGACTAATTACATTTTATAGTGACCTTCAAATGGGAAGTCAAATCTCTAAATGTTGTCGTTCATAACCATTTTTCGGTCGAACACCAATGGAAAATAAAGGCTTTGACTTCATTTATCAGATTGCTTCACTTCTTGAGGTTTTGTTGGCCATTGTCCTTATATATATCTCCCCCCAAACAGCCCAAGTAATTACAAAGATCAATAGAGACCAGATTTTTCTCCCTCTGTTTCAGTCTCTTCTGAATTTCCAGGCTTGTAATTGATCTCCTAAGTTCCTTCCTTGAACCCATCTTATATTGTACCCCCAATAAAGTAGTTCCAAATTTTATAAACATAGTTAAATGAAGTAATAAGTGACTTACAGTTTCTTGTTGTAGATTGCATAATAAGCACATTGTGTTGGAGATGATACATCCTCTTCTTAAAAGATTATCAATAGTTGGTATAGCATTTTGTCCAACTGACCAGATGAAAAATTGCATTTTATGAGGGACATTCTACACCCATATACAACTATAAGGGACCACTGGTGGTTGGATGTTGGTCTTCTGAACTAGCCCATTGTAGCACGAACTTGTGCTAAAACCATTAGGTGTATTGCATTTTAACTCATCTTGTTCATCAGTTGCTAATATAGGTGGTTGACCTAAAATTGCGAACAGTTGGGCCACTTCTTCGATCTTTGTTAGGGTCAGATTTCTTTTCATAAGCACATTCCAGTTACCATTATTCACCTTTTCATTTTTGTATGCATTTTTTCTGAAAAGAGATTTTGAAAAGCTTAGGAAACTTTATTTTTAAGATCAAGTTGTCTTTCCATTTGACCCACCAAAACCGGATACAAGCACCATTTTAGATCTCCAATGAGGTCATGTCTTCAATTACATTATTAGCATTTTGGATTCCCTTCCAAATACCTCTGCCTTATGGTAATTTTGAGTCTTTAACCCACATATCCACTATATTGCCATCCATTTTATTTTTGTATCACCTTTCTCCGTAAATGTTGTCTCTCCTTTGTGTATCTCCATGTCAATTTAGTCAGTAAAGCCTTGTTAGTTAGTCTGATGCTTCTTATACCCAAACCACCTACTTTATTTTGCCTAAAAACCTTTTCCCAAGAGATCCAACTAATCATCTTCTTCTCATCTGTTGAGCCCCACAAAAAATACCTCATAATCTTGTCAAGCTTCCTCTCAACCTCCACTAGAATTGGAAAATTGATAAAAATAGATTGGTAGGCTAGATAAAGTGTTATTTATCAGCACCACTCTACCTGTCTTTGGAAAGAATTTCCTTTTACAAGGTGCTAGTTTCTCTTGAAATTTTTTAATAACATTGTCCCAGATTGCAACACTTCTTCCACGAGCTCCTACTGGCAATCCCAAGTACTTAAAAGGTAATTCTTCAATGTCATATTTGAGAATTGCAGTTATGTCTTGAACTTTGTTATCTGCTCCCACACTAATAACAACACTCTTGTTAAAATTTACCGACAACCCAGTAATTGCTTCAAATATGTGTAATATCAGAACTAGATTGTCGGCTTCATCTTTGTTTGCATTCAAATATACTAGTGTGTGATCAGCATATTGTAAGTGTGATACCGTGACACTGTCATTTATTTGGAAACCTTAAATCATCTTCTATTCAACTGCCTTGTTCATAAGTTTGGTGTAAATTTCAGCAACAAGGATAAAGAGAAAAGGAGAAAAAGGGTCTCCTTGGCTCAGTCCCTTCTGAGGCAAGAATCTCTCGGTAGAGTTACCATCGATAAGTAGAGAATGTTGTGGTGAAATGATACACCACCTTTTCCAGCTCTTTTATCTGTTTCCAAAACCTGAGCATTTAAGTACATAATCCACCGTTTTCCAGCTGACATTAACGAAGGCTTTTCGAATAACAAGTTTGCACATGATACCTGGATGTTCATTCTTAAGTCTAGTGTCCATAATCTCCCATGCAATCAAGATGTTATCAAGTATTTGTTTGTCTTTGATGAAGGCACCCTGATTATCAGTGATTAGCTTAGGTAAAATTGTTTTCAATCTTTGAGTAAGCACTTTTGAGATTACTTTGTACATGCTACTTACAAGACTTATTGGTCTAAAGTCTTGGGGTGATCCACGTTGTTCTCTTTTGGGAATTAAGCTGATGAAAGAGCAGTTAGAACTCCAATCCAGTATCCCTTTCAGTTGAAAATTAATAGTAAAATTATTGGGAAGATATCATCAACCTGAGTTTGAAACTCGATATTATCGGGTGGGTGGATTTTTATTTCTTTGTTTCTCTAGCATCGGGGTGGGTGGAATCTTGTTTCTTTTTTTGCTTACACTTTTTTTAGGGTCAAAACAAACGCATTGTAAAAGTACTTAGATTTGAGATATCAAAAATCGTACAAATGCTAGCCTAAAACAAGAAATGATCGTTCAAGTCTTGCTTCAGTCACAAAGTAAGGAGCATGGTTGGTCTTAAAGAGGGAAACAAAAAAAGTATTAAAATCAGGGTATGATTTGTATGTAGTGTATGGTATCGTTAGAGTATGGATTTCTTAGACATTTTTGTTATGAAACTACTTTGTTAAGATTATTTACGTATGACTGGGAGAAGGTAGAGATAAGACTTGTATGTGTAAGTATGAGATCCCCCTGTGAACAGATTGGGTAACCTATTTATAGTAGTTGTAGCATACATACACTGATCTCGTAAGTATTGGGAGTTATGAAAAGAAGTTGAGAAGTGGAGGTTTGTGAAGGTAATGGTGAGGTTACGTCAGTAATATCAGGGAAGACTATCAGTTACGTACGACCACTACTCCCTTCACTCTCTTAACCGTTATTTGTTGTTCCCAGTACTCGTTACCTTCTCATCATGGATGTGTTGTTACGCTGCATATTGTTATAGACTGCCAAACCAATACCCAGTAAGCATACTTCCATGTGACCTATTTGATGTCTTGTTATAAATTTAGTAGTAGAGCTTATACACTGATACTAGTAATGGTTAAGTCATAAGAGTTATTTAACGATTTATACTACTGTTATTAAGTTATCTTTTTCATCTTAGATTAAGCGTTATAAGAGTTACTATATTTAAGGAAAATAGTTATTTAGCGATTTCTAACGAATTGACCAACCACTTTCATAGGACCCAAAAATAAGATACCCTTTATTTAAAGACAATTATAATGCCTAGTCTAAGATAGAAATATAACTTGATAAAACTTCAATAATTAGAAACTACAACAATAAATGATCCCAGAAATCAACTTTATATTATTTTTTAAGAATATTTGAAAAGAGATGGAAAAAAACAACTAAGATGATATAATCCAAATTAAACTAAATTTATCCTTTTATTGATGATTTGGTTTCGTGAGTAGAGGATTTTTCGAGCTAGAAATTCAAATAGAGTTTTTAATATAAGCTTAACACCATGATAGGGTAATCAAAGCATGTTACAAGGTTGAAGTTTAAATTATGTCGTTGAAGGGCACAACTTTAAAATAAATCCTACAAAATGGGAATATTAAATCTAATGGACTAACCAACATGGTTTTATAACCTGTTTAGGTAACACTTCAAAAATTATTTTTCGATTCTGAGAAACAGAAAAATCAAAAATTAGTTTGGAAACACATTTTCAAAATAATTTTTAAAAACAAAAATATTGGCTTTTTATGAAACATACTCCCTCCGTCCCATTAATACACGATTGTTAAAGGCTGGTACCAGCATTAGCGGAGCTGGTATCATTTGAGTGATCCAACAATCAGGATCGCTTATAATTTTTTTTGTCTTATATGAAATGGTACTAGCCTTTAGTAATCGTGCACTAATATGTGACTTATATCATTAAACAAGGGTATATTTTTAAAACTACTCTTTTTATTATTTTATTATTAGTATAAGAAATACTATGTGTTTAGCCCGTGGATTGCACGAGACTTAGTAAGTAGTATTTTATAGTAGGTCATAACTCATATAGGTAGTAATTTTGACTTGGCCGGATCAGATAATGAAACCTGCAAACTCATATAGATAGTATCGCCCATGCCCATAACTCATATTGGTAGTATTGCCAAGGCCCGTCCAGAAGTTAGGTAGTATACAAATTTAGGGTAAATTTTGTATTAGTGGTGACGGTAAATTTAGGCTATGTAGGTTTGTTTATTGTTCATCTACCCAATTTCATGCACGTCGTGAAATACCAAAAAGATTTCCAAACCCACGAATCTTATTGGTCTATATTCTCTCAAGTGGAGTCAGAAGCTTTAGAATTCGAACTTTGTTTAACTTTCAACCACAACTTTTTAAATTGTTCTGAAATTTATATATACAATGTATAATTTGATAGCCATGTTTATATTAATTACGTTGGTGTTTTAAAATGCTTTTCAATGGTATAAAGCTTACGAATATCCGTGGTATAGTTTAAGAGATATATAATTTCTAAATTCCACTAATTATTATCATAAGAGTATAACTAAAAAATATATATATTTATAAATACTCCTCTCTCCTCCTTGCCTTAAAAGTTGTGCAATCTTGAACTAAATCATCTACTAATAGGACATATATCATCTATTAGGGGGACGTAAGAAGTATTATTTTTATTTCTGATTTTTAAAACAGAATTTTATTTACAAAAGAGCAGAATTATTTTTATTTATGGTATCTAAACATACAGTTAATATTTACCCTCGAATGAAATGCCCGCTTATTTAGTGGATGTACTAGTGCTTTCCTCAGCTAAATTAGATTCTAAGACTCAAATATAGATGGCAGATTAGCATATGAGGCTCTATCGGATACCATTGTGAACGCTATTCAAGAATAAAAAAACATTAAAAATAAAAATAAAAAAATAAAAAAATAAAAAAACAAAAAAATAAAAAAATGAATTGATGAACAAACAACTCTACGTGTCATATTACGGACCATCTTCGTATTGCATAGTGGGTCCGACTTGCCTTAACACTCATCGTCTCGTTTCTCTCTTTCTTCTCTCAGTTTTTCTCTCTACTCTGCAACATTAAAAACCCAGTCTAAAAACCTTCTTCTATTCTATTCTCTCTCTCGTGTATTAGTTATCCACACCGTCATATTAACAAACTACCAAAAGTCACTAATAATCCCATACAATACATAACAAGTGATACAGAAATACCCTCTTTAAAAGAGAAGAAATATCTCAACTTTTTTAAAATATTTTCCTTTCACAGATTCTAACAATAGGTAGGTGAGATCTTGAATTCTTTAACTGCTATTGTGATTTGGGGTTAATTTCTCTAAACTTGTCTTCTTCTTTTTTGTTTATTTCATCATAAAAATTCTCTAGTTTGGTTTGACTTTAATCCTTGAATTCTTAGAAAATCTCTGTTTAATTTTTGTAATAAATAGATAGATACTGCTTGATTTCTGTGATTTTTCATGTTTTTAGTGTGTAATTTGATATGGGGTTTTCATTTTATTAATCATCATAGTGTTTTAATCACTGGGTTGTAGAGAAGTTTTCATTTTTGCAATGAAATATCGCATTTCTAGCTTGATGTTTGCAGAAAATACATGGTTAAATTTAGTTCGTTTTTATTGATTTTGATCTCCAATTTGGACAATATGTCTTGGGTTTGAAGAAGAATTCTAGTTTTGTGACAGTAAATGATTTATTTTTGCTGTTTGCAGTGAAGACATTCATGACTGGTCAATAGTGAGTACTGCTTTTAGTGGAGGTATCTTTGACAATTTTATCACCAATGGTTATAGATTAATATGTATGAAATAGATAGTGATACCGAATTCGATGAAATGGGTTATACAATGAGTAAACTAGAAATAGATTCAGAATTATGTGATGGTTCTATGAAAAGTGGAAATGAAGCTTCCGGCAGTAGGAAACAGAAAGGGAAGTTTAATTACTTAGATGGTGATGAATTTGCTCAGCTTACTAAAATGAGAACGGAACCGAATGAACGTCTTTGTAAGATTGGTCCTGGCAAGCGTGATTTGCCTGTTTCAATGGTTAAGTTGTTGGCTGGGCGAGAATGTAACTTTACAGGGAGAGGGAAATTTTCTTCGGCGGATTGTTGTCATGTTCTCAGTAGATATTTGCCTGTTAGTGGACCTTATAGAATTGATAAGATGGATAGCCGAGCTTATGTTTCTCAGTTTTCGGCTGATGGTTCGCTTTTTGTTGCTGGATTTCAGGTATTGCATTGCTTTTTTCAAGTCTAATCTGCGTATATGTTACAGTGAAATGTATAACCAGTTGACTTTGAAAAGTTGTCTTGTTTACAACATTGACCAACTGGTTAACTTGATATAGGGAAGCCACATTCGAATATATGATGTCGAAAATGGGTGGAAAGTTCATAAGGATATCCACGCTAGAAGCTTGCGTTGGACTATCACTGATACATCCCTGTCACCGGATCAACAGTATCTTGTAAGTTCCTATCAATTGCTGAGGGTACCGTGTATTCTGTGGACTATGATGAGGTAGTCATTGGTATCTAGTAGTCTCATTTATCCATTTTTGTTACTTTGGTTGCAGGTTTATGCCAGTATGTCACCGATAGTCCATATTGTTAATATCAGATCTGGTGGAAAACAGTCACATGCAAATGTTACTGTAAGTGCTTTATCTAACACTAATTAACTTTGCCTTTGGGGTTTGGTTGGAGCTATTATAAGTCATGCAAGTAACATTTTATGGAATTTAGAAACTCCCATGGCTACATAAGTCATGGCTACATGTGTGTGACCAATCAACTTTTTATGGATAAGGATATAATATTGGGAGTAGTGGAGCATCCAATCTCGCAAGATTCCAAACTGAGAGACCAACTAGTTGGACTGGTCCCAATTATGCAACGATGATCCATTCTGTATTCAGCTTCTTTCTCCGCTCTTCCTTTTGGCGTGTCCTTAGTTTACTTACTTTCGAGGATTTGTGATTAGCTTAATAGTTTATTTTTATAGCTGTCATAAAAATCATAGTGTTTATTTTGAAAGGAACGGGTTTATCTTTCATGGAAGCTCCTCTTAATGCAGGATATTCACGAAGGTCTAGATTTATCTGCTAACGATGATGGGGAAGAAGAAGACTCTTTTGGGATATTCTCTGTCAAATTCTCCACTGATGGACGAGAATTAGTAGCTGGAAGTAGTGATGATTCGATATACGTTTATGACCTTGAACGGAAAAAGCTTTCGTTGAAAATATCAGCACACACGGTATGGGAAGCTACTTAATAGCCAGTTGATTCGAATACTCTTTTAACATGTTACCTTCAATTCATACGGGTCGAACTGCAGAAAACTTGTTATAAGTGCTTGATGGGCTTTTTCTCTGTGGCCAAATTCAAGTGTTTCTTGTATATAATTCTTCGGCAATTTTCAGTGCTGTTGTTGCACTTCATTTTAATATCTTCATTTACTCTGAAGTTAAGAGTGAAGTCTACTTGGTAACCTGTGGAAGGGCAAGTGTAAATTTACTAAGATCTCTTTTTTATGCTGTAACAGTCTGATGTTAACACGGTGTGTTTTGCTGATGAATCTGGCCATCTCATATATTCTGGGAGTGATGATAATCTTTGCAAGGTAAACTTTGGATTTCTCATACATATTTTGTCCTCTTCAAACAAACCAAGTCTTCATTCATGATTTCGGCAAGTATATTTTTTTGGGAACTGAACTCATATGGCCTATTGGAACTTACAAAGATGCCAAAAAGAAAAGAATATATAGAAAAATTACTTAGAGAAGATGTTGTTATTCTGTAATAGAGGATAACAGATTAATGAGAAATAATCATTTCATTTTTGTTGGTAAAATTTTCTGTTTCTCTTTAGGTGTGGGATAGGCACAAATTTCTGAGAAATAGTCATTTATTTTTTGTTGGTGAATTTATGTTTTCTGTAGGTGTGGGATAGACGTTGCTTTAAAGCAAAAGGAAAACCGGCAGGAATCCTTATGGGACATCTAGAAGGCATTACATTCCTCGACAGTCGTGGGGATGGGCGGTATTTTATTTCAAATGGGAAAGATCAGACCATCAAACTTTGGGATATTAGAAAGATGTCCTCCAATGCTAATTGGTATGCATACTTCCATAATCCATGTTGCTCTCTTCTCTTTGTTTTCTTAAATCATGCATATATTATATGCATGATTGTCCATTTTTCACCTATTTCAATATCATGCACTTAACTAAAGCCTAATGGTGACCGAGGGCTATTATAGGAAATAGGAATCACGTTATGAGATTCTTTACTCTTAAATGGTGATTCTTTCACTGTTCTCTATTACTGACTGAGAGACAGATGTAGCTTTCTCAATTTTTTTGTCATGACTTTGGTTTGACCCTCAAACTATATGCTTATTTTTCTGGTTCAAGTATATACTTATGAAACATTTAAGACATGCCACGGACAGAAATGCTTTCCAACATTACCTTTTATTGGGTCAGGGGGATTGGTGTATTCATTTCGTCTTCAATTGTCAAAGGGAAATCTTATTTTCCTATGTTGCATGATTTTGTTACTCGACAAGGTACCTTTTGTGGAATTAATGTTCTGTATACGTGTACGTACATAGTTGTAGACAAAGTCATTGGTCTGGGCTGCAGGTATAATTTAACTATGTGTGCATGTCTTCATGTATGGCCTGTATCATTAATGATATCAGTTTTAGTCAGTATAATGACCAATCTTCATTTATAGTTACTTGTTAATTTGTAATCAGCATGATCGTGAAAACGCTGAGTTATAAACCAAACTCGCCAGTTTCTTCAACCAGTGATTCGGGTTTGAATTCTTCAAAGTAGGTTCTATTAATATTAAGGTCCATAGGTTTGTCAAGTGCTGAATACCATCTGAATACCCCTTCATCCTACTGATATATTATCCTTCTTCAGCAGTGGTAGATTTAAAAACTACGAATGGGATTACCGATGGATGGAATATCCAGCACGTGCAAGAAATTTAAGACATCCATATGATCAGTCATTATCAACATACAAGGGTCATTCAGTTTTGCGTACTCTTATCCGTTGCTACTTCTCTCCAGTACACAGGTAAATGCTTTTTATAACTCACAACCCCAGTCAACTACTTGCGACTCTCATTAAATACTGGAGTGTTATCCTAGTCGCATTTGGCTTTCTGAAATCATTGAACTACGAACCTGCCTAGCAGAAAAATTCCTTTTTCATCTTTAATTTCTGTGTACTATGAAAATCTCTTAAGAGTCTAAGCAAAAAATTGCAATTTTCTTTAGTATGATTTTGATGTTTGTATTGTTGCAGCACTGGACAGAAGTACATATACACTGGATCTAATGACTCTTCTGTTTATATTTATGATGTGGTGAGCAATCAAGCTTTTTCTGTTACAACTATTCTGTTTGTCTTTCATCATTCATGATAGAAATTATGGTTGAGGAATACATCCCGAGCTAATGTAAGGAAGTATTGATGGTGATTTATGTTTACAGATAAGTGGATCCCAAGTTGCAAAACTTCAAAATCATGCAACAACAGTTAGAGATTGTAACTGGCACCCTTATTATCCAATGCTCGTCAGTTCCTCTTGGGATGGGGTCATTGCTAGAAGTGAATTTCCTGGGACTGCAGTAAACCCAACACCACTTCCACGAAAAAGAAGCCGACTACTCCCAGCATATTGAGAAAGATGTCATATAGCTGGTCGTGTTGTTTATGGTCAGACTAAAAGTGATGATGTTACATAGAATATAATGTTATTGAAATAAGATTTTTATTTTTATCTTTTTTTAAAACTCATCTCTGCGGAGCTAAGCTCTTCATCAGAGAGAAAGGAATGTATATGTATGTATTTTTAGGATCTGTATCCTATCTCTCTCCATTCTTTGTATATAGCCCATCTTACTCTTGCAAGTCTGCAGTAATAAATTAGTGAATGCACTTTCTTTTAATTGAATTTGGACATCCGTAAGTGTGTAGTCATTGTGCCTGGTAGTTTGGTTGTTTGACTGCGCAAAAGCACTATGAAATTAGCATTGGACACAACATCAGTCAAACTTGCATCACTTCAAGTATGTAAGAGCAAGATAAGAGTGGTTTTCCGTTTCTTCTCAAAATAGCCTGAAACAGTTGTCTCCATAAAAATGAAGCCTTCTCTGCATTATTTCTTATTTACAACAGCAGATGCTACATATCCATACAAAATGGAGTGCAAGTGCTGCTTGATCAAAAAAAAAAAAATTCTTGCCACAGTTGGCAATAGTGAAACAAATAATGCTGTAGTAGCTCCTAAATCATCACCACCCACCACCTCCAACAAAGGGAAGGAACGCAAAGAAATCATCCTAACGTAAGAAAGCCAATCTCCTCGCCTGATACCCAGTCAGTCATCAACCTGATTCCCAGTTTACAAACTCTTTTTGCCATACCTTGAAACAAATTATAGAAAGAAATCAATGGAAGAGTGAAATTCATGCCCATTCACAGGAAAAGAACAACTAGTAAAGATTCAAAAGAAAGACAACATTGTTATTAAAGATAAAACAACAGTAACATCATAAGGATTTCAGTAGAAAGACAGACGTCGATGTGAGCTAACTTGAGTGGATTTCAGTTTACGGACTCGTTTTGCCATACCTTGAAACAAATTAGAGGGAAATAAATGGAAGAGTGAAATTCATGCTCATTCACAGGAAAATAACAACTACTATTAAAGATTCAAAAGAAAGCCAACATTGTAATTGAAGATAAAACAACAGTTAACATCATAAGGAGTTCAGTAGAAAGGACATGGGCATGAAGTAACTTGAATGGATTTCAGTTTACGGACTCCTTTTGCCATCCTTGAAACAAATTGTAGAGAGAAATTCATGCAAATGAGATTATCACGACATTCATTCACAGGAAAACAACAACTATTAGAGATTCAAAAGAAAGATAACATTGTTATTGATGATAAAATAACAGTTAACATCATAAGGATTTCAGTCGAAAGACAGACATCAACGTGAACTAACAACATACACAGACAACAGATATTTGCTGTTATTGGTAGGAACATGCGTCACAACTGTTGCGCAAAACTTAGTGAACAAGATGAGCAATTTACCGTCCTCTTGCAATGTAAGTCGCAGATGCTGCAGCAAGGATAGTGGTCGCAGAAGATACCAGTGCCCAAATGTTAGAATTTTTCTTAGCAGACTTGTTCAGGTTCTCAATCTGTTGAGTCATTTCTTCCATTTTCTTATCCTTATTCTTGAAAGCCTTTCTAATACTTTCCAACTCTGATGCAAATGGCCGGATATCTTTCTCCATTTTCTTCATATCAATATCTGATTCCACAGTTGCTTCCTTCTCTTCGTCTTCAGTCACACACATTACTTCTGCAGCATCCTTCAACATCAACAAAGCCTTCTCAGCATTCATTTGAGCAGATTTCATCTTCGACGTCAAACTTTGGTTTCCCTTTTCAGCTTCAACCAATTTATTCTCTAGTAATGACTTCTCTTTAATCAACATTCCAGAACGAGTTTCCAATTCCTTCATTTCAACAGAAAGTGAACTCGTTCCTTTCTTTTGCTTCTCAACCTCCTTCATTGTATCAACCATGCTCTTTTCCAACTCCTTAACTTTCAAACTCAAACTCGACTCTTCCTTTTTCTTCAACTCAAGTTCCTTCTGAATTTCACTCTTCTCAGCAGTAACCCTGTTGAGATTATCATTCAAAGATCCAACCTCGGATTTCAGATGCTTGTTAGCATCCATTTGATCTTTGTAAGACTTCTCAAGCTTTGAAACTGACATTCTAAGCTCAACCAATTCATTCTGAAGCTCTTCAACCTCATTTTCCATATTAGACTTAGTTCTCTCAATACCAACTTTCGCTTCAACAATTTCCTTCACTTTCTTCCTCTCCGAATCCAATTCCACTTTCAACACTTCTTGTTTCTCTAACGCTTCAGTATACCCTTTCTCCATTTCATCAACTTTCTTTCGCAAAATAACATCATTCTTATCCTTTGAAGCTATAGTAGCACCAAGCTGCTCAACATACTTAGACAAATCAGCTACTTTCAATAACTGATCGGCCCTGTTCTTCTCAATCTTGTTCTTTTCCGCAACAACTTCTTCCTTCTCTCGTTTCAATTCCTCGACCATCTTCCCCAAATCAACCAATTTCTGCTCAATCAAACCCTTCTCACCCAATAAACCCTCAAATGCTTCGTCCCTTTCCTTCTTTTCTTCTGCAACTTTCTTTCTCAGCATCTTATCATTCTTCTCCAACGAAGCAACAGTTGCAACAAG
>JAJJMC010014297.1:3253081-3291164 GCA_023531435.1 Papaver californicum | reverse complement strand
GCAACAAGCTGCTGAACATATTTCTCCAAATCAGCTACTTTCAATAACTGATCTGCCCTGTTCTTCTCAATATCTTCCTTCTGCAATACAATCCCTTCCTTTTCTTGCTTCAAATCATCAAACGCTTTCAAAGACTGAGCCAATTTTTCCTTAAACGCATTCTTCTCGCTTTTTACAGATTCTAGGGTTTTCTCAATATCTTTCTTTCCTTCGACAAGCTTTTCATTCTCCATTTCTACCTCGCTGAGTTTCTTCTGAATCAACAATTTATTCTTCTCTAACTCACTGACTTTCACTCTCAGATTCTTGGATTCTTTATCCTGAACATCGAGTTTCTTCTGAATCAACACTTCATTCTTCTCTAACTCACTGATTTTACCATTCAGATACTTGGATTCCTTAACCTGAACATCGAGTTTCTTCTGAACCGTTTCCATTTCAGAACCAACTTCTCTTTCACGAACAAGATCTCCATTGAGAAGATCCACAGATTTCTTCAACTTGTTGATTTCATCTTGCATTTCAGATTTCTCTTGCAAAACACCATCATACTTGGATTTCAACCGTTCGATTTCATCTACATTTTCTTTCTCCGACTCTTTAATCTTCATCTTTAACTGATCGCCTTCTTTCACTTTCTCTTCCACTTCAACTTTAACCTTCTCTATTTCTTTCGTCATTTCAGCTTTCACTTCCATCAATTTACTTTCAAGTTCCCTCTTCTCTGTTTCGAACTTCTGATTCTCAGTTTGAAACCGTAAAATCTCAGATTCAAGTTCTACTTTGGATTTCTGCAATGTATTGATTTGTTCTCTGTTTTCAACTGTTTTTTTCACTAACATTTCATTTAACGATTTCAGATTCCTTAGTTTCTCAGTAGGATTTTCAATTTCTTCCATTGGGATTTTCTTGGGTTTTTCAATTTCTTGTGTTTCTGTTTCTTGTTGGTTTTCTTGTTGTTGCTGCTGCTGCGATTGTTTCTTCTTCGCCATTGATTTTTGTCTAGGGTTTAAGATGGAGATGAGGATATCGAAGATAAGTTGTTAGGGTTTTCTGATAAGATTCTTTCTTATAAATGAGAGGGAGAGAGAAAATAAGGAAGGGAAATCGTTTTTCAAAATTCAAATTATTTTTGCACATTTTACGAGGATGTGATTTCTGATTTTTATAGGGTTTTGAAAAGGTAGATCCGTATTACTAGGGGTTTGTTTGGGATGTTACCGTTTTTCTTGTTGGCCCACGTTATGTGGACGTGAGTGGAGATTACTTACTCTTTGGATGTGGTTAAAATATGTCATCTCGTCCAATGATTAAACGTCGGCTTGTTTAGGTTTTGTATACCTACTTCAATAGGTCGTGGTATTTTTTTCTTCCTTAAAGGTGTGAATCGAATGATGTGACTGGGTGACTTTTCTGTTCAAAATGGGATAGTGACGTGAATGGTACTCGTCGGTCAAAGCTGGTCAAAAGTTGGAGACTTGGATTCCAGTCACGTAACTAATCTTCTTGGTAAATTAATTATGAATATTTATAGACGTTAAAAACATTTAGATAAGAAATCAGTGGAATGGGCCAAAACGCCAAGCGGCTGTCGCCCAAACTAATGGTCCTATATGGGTTATCAGCTAAGTTTAAACAAAGAGTGGACCAACACTACAGCAAAAAAAAATAAAAAAAATCTCTAAAAATTTAGTAATGTTTTTATAAGCATACAAACATCCATGATTCATGAACCATAGGATGCATGTGATAGAATGTCCAAATCATTCAACCTAACCTTCAAAACGAATTTGGTGGTGCCTCATAAACCATTCTTCTTTTTGAAGTGCCGTTTAACTTTTTTTTTTTTTTTCATTGGGTTGGAATAACCGTTTTACGATTTATTGAGTCTCCACATGATTACGAAAGGGGGAAAATATTTTTGGTTTTTTTTTTTAAATGAAAAAGTTATATTAAAAGAAAATATATTTATATATAAAATCTCTCAACGAAGAAGAGCCTGAAAAAATAAATACCTACCGGAAAAAAAAACTACATAACAATATCTTTTCAGTTGAATAAAATATGCGATGTTGAATAACCACTAAAAGTGTCTTCAACGGAACACCAAAGAATAAGACAGCATTGAATCAAAAGGATTGATTCCTCACCGGTCTTACTTCTACTCCCATGAACACGTCTATTACGCTCTTTCCAAAGCTCCCAAATAATTACGTATAACACCTTAGAACCAGTACTCTTGTGTCTTCCTTGAAACTTAATGGTATTCTATCTCTCTAAGTGTGACTTAACATCACTAGGAAATAACCCAACTCAGGCCTAAATAACTCATAAAGAAGTTCCATATAATCACAACAACCTCACAGTACAACAACATATGACTAGAATCCTCCAACTCGTTTGAACAAAGTAGACATAAGTTAGAGGTTAAAGTGATACCTCTACTTTCTAGCATTGCTCAAGAAGGAAGAGAGTTATGCATTAAAGCCCAAATAATAAAGGATACCTTAGGTGGAATCCATTCATTCCACACCAGCTTACCGAAACTAGTTTCTTCTTTAACCTCAAACTGTTCCAAGATCAACTGCCTACACATTACTCTTGAATTAAAATTGTTTCCCCCAAAACAGTCCATCTCTTGTTAATTCAAATTAATTCTATTCAAATCATCTTTTAGTTCCAGGAAATTAACAACTTTCGCAGGATTTAATGGGCGAGTAAACGTTAATTGCCAATCATTATCCATCCACTGCTTCCTTCTTCTTAGTGTTTATCCTACACAACCTAGGATATTTCTCTTTCAAATAATTGCCATGTAATCACCAGTCGAGCCAAAAGCGAACATCAGCTCAATTATTTATTTTAATACGAACTCAATTTTTGAAGGTCTTTACGTGTCTTCATAATTCCTTGACAAACACTCTGATATTAAATTCGTTTTTGTCGGCACAATAAAGTTATGATTCATATTTGGGTTTTTCGTGAACTATTCGTCTCCATAAAGCTTTTTTCTCCTTTGAAAAACGCCAAATCCACTTAGCCATTAAAGCTTTATTAACCAATCTCAAATTTCGGATCCCTAGTCCATCATTTTCCTTCGGTTTGCATATTGTCAACCACGAAACCCAATATATTTTTAGTTTATTTTCTTTCATACCCCATAAAAATCTTCTAAGAATACGATTAATTTTAACCTCAAACGCAGCAGGAATTTGCATAAGGGACATGAAATGGATAGGAATACTTTCAAGAGAAGTCCTTATAAGAGTAACCCTACCCGCTTTCGACAGAAACCTACGCTTCCATGGGGTTAATTTTTTTTCTAACTTCTCTATCACGTTATTCAAAACCCTCGTGTTTCTGAAAGTAGAACCAATTGGAAGATCCAAATAAGTTGTTGGAAGCTTAGAAATCTTGATGAGCACTAACCAAATAAGACTTTATTACCAACTCATGAGTCAACTCCAAAACCAACGATTACGATCTGAAATTGTCCTAACCAGCGCTTTTTGCAGAACACTACTAAACCTCGGTCCAAATATTTTTTATTTAGTATTACGAGTTCAGCATTTAAAAACAAAAAATCCACAATTGATTATATTGATTATAAAAGTAAAAATTTAGCTAATAAGGTTTTTTTAGATAGACAAAGATATTATCAAACCCATAATTCCTAAAATAATATTTTTTTTCCTACGGTTTTTATTTCACCACATTTTCCTTTCAAAATAGAAAATTTCGCCGCCATTGTTTCTTCCTTAAAGTTATAATGGTTAAAAATCATATTTTTCACTTTATCGGCTAGTGAAAAATCAATTTTTACTAGGTCGTCAAATGAAATGTTTCTCGCCAAAATATATTAATGATAAACTAATTTTGACCAGTAACATCACCAGCAATGAAACATAAATATTTTGAGAATTTTCTACAAATAATATTTACAACTATAAAAACTGATATTTAATATGAGAATAATCAGATTGAAAATACAGAATCAAGTTTTTGATGTAGATTAAGAAAAACAAAAACAAAAGTAAGTCCTATAAATAAATAAAAAGTAAGATCAGATGATTTACTTTTGTTTTATGATCAAAACAATTTTTGAGATCTAATTAATTGAGATATAATCGATTCAGAGTTCATTGATATATTATGGGGATTATTGATGCTTAAAAAAAAGATTAATTGTTTAAAAAATATAATTAGTTGAATGATAAGAGAGAAATAAAAAATCAGATTCCCAATGATTTGTATATTCATATATAGTAATAGAGGTTATATTTGCCTATCATAAAAATGACAAATATGTAAACATTAGTAGAACATGAAACATCAATAATAATGGTTTTTACAAAACCCAAACCTCCATATTAATTTCTCTAGAATTTATAAAAGTATAATTTACTTGGTTTTCCGAAAAAAGATCTTAATTTTCTTCTTTAAAAATTAAAGTAGATTCAAATCTTTATATGCTTTCAAATTAAACTTACGGACAATTTAATTCCTTATTTTAAAAAATTTATAATCTTAACTGGGTGAGTATTTTTCATAAAATTTTTGATTAATCAAGAACTTTTAAATACATGGATCACCACCATTAAATTTCCACTATGAAATTCCCTTTTTTAATTTAATCGAAAATTGAAAGATAACAATAATAGGTTGATTTGGATATGGATCTGCTTTCTGATGTCAAAAGGTCTGTTTGAATGGTAGTTGCCAGGTGATGGTTTGATTAAGCAAATAATTTGTTTATTGGTGATAGAAAAGATATAATATGTGGATACCATTATTGGAGATGCCATCTTCACATAAGTTCAGATTTATTAGAATAAGCATAAAACAAACTATAATGATCGACGTGATATGCATAGTTCAGTCATTAGTAAGACATGCATCCATGGATTTTTGGTTTCATTATCGGTTTTTATTTATAGGAATTGGTTACATAGCTCTTAAAGGGTAGACGTAAGAGAATAAAATCCCTCCCTAATCTACACAAGTGGGTATTTACATTGGTTAAAAGTTGGCTTTCAGTAGAAGGTTTCTCCCACTTTTAGGGAATGACAACTCAGGACGGCTTACAGCGCATCCCTAATCAGCATCTCTCATCAAAGCTTGTTACCTTTCCTCTGAACCTGCACAATTCGAATGAGTTTTTAGCTAGTTGATAGTTCGCAGATATCTGCAAGCTTGGTTGATGCATTGTTTTGCTATCTACATATTGTATCATCCTCACATAGGTTTAGATCCATTCGAAAATGTAAAAAAAAATATTAAGAGACACACGATTTACATGATCGGACCATTAATGAAACCAACATCTATGGATTTTTTGTTAGAGAAATTTATTTTTGAGCTCTTAGAGCGTAGAGATGCAATTGTTATTATTAGACAACACACCCTAGATGACAAGTATGAGACCAAATAAGAGAGTATATGAGGTTCCTTTATTATAATTCGATAAGTTACATCTTACCCTTAGCAGGCATATTTACAAGGATCATGAAGATAAAACTGGTCGTTTCAGAAAAGCGGTAAAAATATATTCGTTCGCTGAGGCTTGTAAAGATTCATTTTAGACCTAATTATGATTTAAACTAGCAAATTTGTAAAAGATTGTAAAAATATTGGGAAGAACTGGGACTCAGGATTCCACCAAAATCACTTCTAAGTGATTTCTACAATGATCCTTAAGAATTATAGCTCTTTTATTTACTTTGTTTCTTTGCCAAAAGTAGATTTCTAAAATATTAATTGTAAATCGTAAGCATAGCGCATCAAAATCTCTTATGTCTCAGCATACACCATCAAAAAAAATCACAACTAATTAGAAAAAAATCATAAATCAATGCAAAATATCATGAAGAATCAAAAATAGTTACCATTCAATTGTGAAATATGGCTTCCTCCATTATCCCAATGATTGAGTTTAGCTCACCATGCTCAAAACACTCTCAAAAGATAGAAACGTGGCTCAAAATTGCTTGAGAAGAACAAAAGAAACAAAAATAACAAAACAGGGGCAACTACAACGTTTATAGATGTTGCAAGCTGACTGTTGCTACGGTTCTGAATAGTTTATGCTGCTAAAGGAATTGAAAAGAACAACAGTTTTATGGAGCCTTTATCTGCGATTTTTCTGAGGCATTCTTCTCTTCTTCTTCTTCTTCAGCAGCAAAAATTTTCCGGAAGCCTCACCCCCTTTCTTTCTTCGATCTCTTCAGCTTATGTAGGTCTCCGTAAACCTAATTATCCTTTCTGAATTGATAAGGACCCAAAAATCTCTCCAAATCCAACTTTAACTTACGTGTTTATCTCAAACCCGAGAATAAACATATTTCCGGCCTCCTTCCATTTTGATTTGTTTTTGTTATACAAGTCTTGGAAACCTCTTTATTCACGTGTAAACTTCCTTATTATATAAGGACTCAATATCCTAATCCAAAACAAACTCAAAACTCGTTTTAATCTCCACCATAAGAAAAATAGTTTCCGGCCAATGCATAGATTTTCAACCAATTTTTACGGTTAGAAACCCTCTGATTGACATGTTTTAGTTATGTTTTATTTTCTGCGTTATGGAGTTACCCGAGATAACCTTTGAATCCCATGAAAATAGGTTTCAAAACTCAACAAATATTTCTCTCGCGTGAGAAGAGAATTTCCCGCCTTTTTCTCTCTTTTGAACTAAAGAAGGAGGGTGCCCCTAATCTACAAGATGGATGCCTTTAACACTCTTACTGGGTGCCTTTAGTAATTTTTTATGGGCGTCTTTACTAATTTTTGAGGTAATTTTTCCACAAATGTTTATTTCTCAAAAATACCTACAAACACATAAAATAACGTAATAAGTACCAAATGAGCATTACCACTGTTTTAGACGACATAGTGTTTCCTTGTTTCGAAGTCGATGGTTTAGAGGAACGGGTTTATCCTGAGAATACTGTTTTGGAATCCAACGATTTAGAAACAATAGTCTTAGATAAAGAAGATAGACTCGTAGATATTTTAAATATGAGTGATGATGCACCACCTGATTATAACTTAGAAGAAGAAATTGACCACTTTCAGGAATCTGACGATCTAGAAATTAGGAAAATTGTGACTAGTCTATCTAGAAACACTGAAAACTCTATGTTTGGGGGTGATTATCATTCTCCCTGTGCTTTACCTTTGACTCTTAGAAAGATCCCTCATTTGGGACTTGACATTTGTGCCTCATCCATTTTACAAGATTATCTTCATACACATTTTCCCGAACCTAATGATGTCCATAAAGAAGTTCAGTTGTTAGAAACCCATCCTCTGGTTGATGTGGTTTACCCCGGCGATAATACCAAGATTGACTTTGTTTTCCCACAAAAAAAAATTCTTTCAATTGTGGGAACGTCTGAGTTTCAAATGTGTCATCTATTAAGTTTTAAGACTAAGCCTAATTACTTTAGGAAATTAGAATCGACACATTTGATCAAAAATGACCACCACTTTCATTGTAGTCAACTGTGTGAGTCAAATCTGATTGACTTATTTAGGCCCATATTCTGAGAGAGCGGAGAAATCCCCTTTTTCTTGAGTTCGAGAAGTCTAAGAATAAAGATAGTAGTCCGTCATTTCTGGTAAGAAGGGAGCCATTGCTAGGTGCTTGCGCTGTCTGTTGTCATCTCAGGATATGTGAAGAAGGCAGAGGATCCATAATTATTCAGGTTATTATTATGTTCTTCTAAGTTCTTAGTTGAGTTTTTCTAGACTCTACAACTTGATCCTCCGGATCGTGCCAATGATGAAATACATATCATAAAGATTTATCTAGACCCTTTTATAGAACCTGAAACTGAACCACGACTAGATGTAGTTGTCTTAAACAAAAAACTAGATAAGGGTGTACTCGATCATAAAGATTTATCTCCCACAGTATGGCTGAATACTTTAAACTTAACACTGATTGGGAGGTAACCCATGCTCATGCGAATCAGTAATATCCTTCATTATCTCCTTTCCTTCGATTGGTAACAGTTTCTTCTTGTTTATGTTTTTAATCATTTATCTTTAGAACATTGCGGAAAATGTTAGATTTAAGTTTGGGGATAAGAGAAAAACTTTTAGTGAAATAATGAAACTCCAAAATTTAAAAACTTGTGAACAATTCAGGATGACACTAATCATTCTAGGTAGATGAAAAGTTAGTTCTTTTTCTATAATAATTGGTGTGCCCAGCTAAATGCTATATTCATAAAAGGACGTCTAGCTCAGGTGTTAGAAATAACATGATAGTTGTCATCATATCTCGGAGTCTATCTCGACCATATCACCTTGTGTTTTTATTTTTACAATTGTTGCGTTTCTCTAAGTGATTTGGTGGGGCACTAGTATCGCCTTGTTATCGCCGCCAGGATGAAGTAGGTATTTGAGATCAAGCCCCATTATTGTATTATTTAGACCATTATTCCGACCAAAAGAAAAAAAAGAATGAAAAAAAGTAAATAATTATTTTATTTTCAATAAATCGACCGCTGGGGCCCTTGTATATACCAGATGAGTCGATATTAGTATAAGGATTAAGAGCAGTGGGAGCCTACCTCAATCTATTAGGATTCATCCTGGCACTGACCTTCAGACAGATATGGGAAACACCGTTCACCTTAGTCAACATGTGCAAACTTCATTTTGTTCATATCCATCCTCTAAATTTGTTCATGTGATTGAACTTTGATAGATTCTGAGTATCGTGGTTGAACGACTGTCTAAGTAGAGTTTTAAATTCTTTTATGAATTTTAGCATGCTGAGTGCAGACTTATGTACATCAATTTGATCCATATAGGGTAATGATTCCCATAGATTAAGAATTTGGTAACCAACTAAATAGCATGTTTAGTGTCTACCCTCAATCGTTCACAAGTAGCTAAATTTGGAGTAAAGGTTTTGTGGGTATACCTCTTATAAACCCTCACGAGACAACACTCGTCTTCTAGGGCCACCAAGGAGTTTAACGACTAGCTTCACGTGCTAAGTGTAGTAGTGATTCCTACGAAAGTGAGTTAGATTTTTATTTTCTAGATTAGATTGATCAAGGACTAGCAAATAAAAGTTTGAGGGTATTTGATAGACATATTTTTGTGTCTAAATTGTTCTCAATTATCTATTTTTTTTTTGTGCTCAATTTGGTATTTATTGTGTTCTTTTATGTGTTTGTAGGTGTATTTGGGATTAAACATTTGTGGAAAAATCGGCTCAAAAAGTTATAAAGGCACCTAGCAGGTTATTAAAGACAACCCATTGTTGTATAGGGGCACCCCATTCTCTTTGCTTTAAAACCGAAAATGGTGGGAAACAATTCTTTTCGCGTGAAAAGTTCCTTGATTTGGTTGAAATCGATTTTTATGGGATTTAAAGAGTTGTTGGACATCACAACATGAAGAAACGACTAAAACACGTCAACTTGAGAGTTTCTTGCTGGGAAAAATGGGTGAAAAGTCGAGTTCACACCGGAAAAGAGTTCCATTCTCTGTTTTGGGTAAATAAGATTTAGAATTAGTTTTGGTTGGATTTTTGGGTCCTTATCAGTTAAGGAAAGCATATTAGTTTAATAAACCTATAAATAGAATAGAGGTCAAAGAAAAAGCAAAGGAGGAGGCTCGAAAAAATTTCAGGGAGAAAAAAAAACTCACCTGCTGCGAAGAAGAAGACCAGAAAGCTACAGAAGAAAACAGTCGCAAATCAAGGCTCCATGGAGCAATCATTCTTTTTAATACTTTTAGCAACATAAAATTGTTTAAGAACTGTAGCAATAGTCCTTCTGCAACACTTATATCTGTCTCAGTTCCTCTGTGTTAATTATTTTTGTTTTTTTTCTTCTTCTCAAGAACTTTTGAGCCATGTTTCTATCTTTTGAGAGTGCTTTGAGCATGATGAGCTAAGCCCCATTATTGGGATAGTGGAGGAAGCTATATTTCATGAACGAATGGTAACTATTTTTGATTCTTTATGACTTTTGCATTGGTTTTAAATTTATTTATGATTTTTTTAGTTAGTTGTGATTTTGTTTGATGGTGTATGCTGGGACTTAAGAGCTTTTGATGCACCATGCTTACGATTTACAGTTAATGTTTTAGAAATCTATGTTTGGCAAAGAAACAAAGTCAATAAAAGAGCTATAATTGTTAAGAATCATTGTAGGAATCAATCAGAAGTGATTTTGGTTGAATCCTGAATCCCAGTTCATCCCAATATTGTAATAATCTTTTATAAATTTGCTAGTTTAAATCAAAAATTAGGTCTAAAACGAATCTTTACAAGTCTCAGTGAACGAACAATTTTTATCACTTTTTTAAAACGACCAACCCATTAAAAGAGAAATTCTGGAAAGTTCGATCAGCAGTTAGCAGAGGAGTGGTAAGTTGAGCAACCGTCCATTCAACCTCAATTAAAGTGGAGAGAAGTTGTCAACACCTTCTCCACCTTCACCACTTCTCCATTACCTAACCATCGACACTTTCTTCCAGAAAAGAGGTTAGGTGGTTACAATAGCTATGATATAAATAGATTATCAATCTATTGAACAAAAACAAGAAGTAAGAAGGACATAACAAGTCTGAATCTCAAAATTGAACATAGAAGAACTCGATCACTCAATTATTCATAGCTATTCACACCAATTACATCCCGCAGAGTCTGATACTCTGACCTCAACCTTCTCTCACTTCCCTCCCTAAGACCAACTGTTCTCCTTCTCATTTTGTGATTGAAGTAAGACTGGAACCGTCATAGCTTGGTTTAGGCCATGATTGTATAAATTGATCTTTCGAATCTAAAAAAAGTACTTCAACAGTACAAATGTTTAAGGATTGACGAATTATCAACTGCTCACCCCATTTTTCCTAAATTAGCTTCAATTCGTTTTTCCCCATAAACACCCATATAACTCAACTCCTAACTATCTAACCAAGTCAACATACATTGACCGTGGGAAACAAATTATTTTTTAATCATAAAAAACTTTTCTTTTTCATAATTGATAAAGAATGTCAGAGAATGAGACAAAAGAGAATATATATGAATGTTATTCAGTTCTGAATGTCGATGAAAATATATCAGGACAGTTTCTAGCATCCGAATTTAGTTTATTGAGTGAATCAATATGCATAAGTTGCTACTTCTTAATATGGTAGTTGTAACAATTAACAATATTCATGATCAACGAATTGAATTTAAGTTCTCAACATGTAACGTCGCCCAATCAATTTTAGTAAATTACCAAAAGAGCTCATTAATTAAGAAAATACGTTTTAAAAAAAGTCCATAATCTAAAAAACATTTTCAATATCAAAAATTGACCCTTGCCAACTTTGCCTACGGGCAGCCCTGCTATAGATTATTCTTGTAAAAAGGTGTGAACTAACTTCCTAGGCCTATAACTATTTTCTGATTAAGCCTAAATAATTACACGTAGTATTTGGTATCCATAATTTAATTTTTTATTATCATTATCGTTTAAATTTATAATTCTGGCAAAATGAAGGTTAGAAATTATCTTGGAGGTTGATGTCCCGTTGCTTGGTTTTCGACTCGTCTTCATAGGTCTTCGAGGTACCTTAACTTCTCCCTATAATTTTCACAAACAACCGCATTAGTTCTAAAGAGTCTTGGTAGGAGAAGTTTGATCCCTAAACTTCAACTTTATATATCAAACCGGCATATCATTTTTTGATCACTCTGCATATTGTTTTTCCCTTTTTCAACTTCTATAAGAAATTTAGTTTGATTCTCTTTTACTTGATTCATCTTCGTCATGCTATGAAATTGACGGGCCCCGCATAAGCGGTGAAGCATGTGGTTTAGTTCCATGTAAATCAAATGAAGATGTCAAATTAATACTTTTCAAAAGAGTGTGTACAAAATTGAATACCATGAAGGTAAGAACGCGTGCTTGATGGAAGAAGGTTTTCAATCTCCTTCTCGAAGTCTCGTACCCCAACGTGAAGATGGTGATCTGTATGCAAAGGTAATCACTAGTGTTTTGACAAGGGAAATGCGTAAGTTGACATGTTGCGATGGTTTTTCATTTGAAAATTTTGGCACAAGATGGTTGACGCATGAATTGTCTGAGACTATAGGCATAACCCAGGCACTACCTTAGTCACTTAAGTTATGGCTGGTTTTCCAATACCTTTTTATGACCCCAAGGACCTTTTTATTTAATTGTGATACGAAAGGTTCAGTGGGTTCCCTTTCAATACAATGCTGGGCTTTGGCGTATGTATAGTTTTTGTGCGAACTATACATGGAGTATAGCAATACGAAATATGGGGATCATGTGGGGCCTTTACGCCGTCGACACACAAGTGCTACATGCGAGTAGAGTATTTATCCCTATGTTTGAATTTGACTTACGTAGGATTTGTTGGCTGAGTGTGCGCAGACAGAGCTTGGTTGAATCTGTAAATACTAATATCTATGTAATTTATACACCAAATACAAGTGTAAGGCTACACGCCAAAGTCCATTAGTAAGAATTGTCTGCACTGTGTATATTTAGCTATCTTACTCCCCATGTAGCACCAGATCATGCGGGGTTTGTTTTCATGATCTATATGAATAAAGACCTTTAGAGCATTCACAACAACACGAGTATACCAAAGATCATTGAGTAAAAAAAATTGGTCTTTGGTCCGTCCATAACACTATGGTCCCCAATCCAAATATGTTCATACGGTCTTCTAAAGAAACACTTGTTATTGGACGTTATCCTAGTGTAACGCCTGAATGGAGCGTAATCCTAAAGCAACGCCCAGAAGATGGAGCGTAATCCTAGAGCAACGCCCAGAAGACGGGCGGAGTACTAGCATAACGCTTGGAATGCAGGCGGAGTGCTAGCATAACTCTTGGAGTTCAGGCGCTATCCTAACGCAACGCCCGTGTCTCCAAGCATACTGCTAGGATAGCGCCTGTTTGGATGTTTCATTCAGGCGTACATTTAGTGTAACGTTTTATAAAGCCAGGCGTCACTCTAATGTTACGCCCGAAAATTTAAACGCTATCCTACAACAACGTCTGAACCAAACGGTCTATTAACATAACGCCCGTGTCTCGACTATATTTTGTTTTAGTCGAGTTTTGGGACTATTTTTTGTCGCGAACAGTAACAGAAATGGTCCAAATACCATTTACGGTCGCCCGCTGCGCTTGATTTTAACGGACCAAAGACCACTTTTGTGGTTTGGTCTTTGGTCTAGTCGCTTGTTGTGGATGCTCTTAGACACCAAATTAAAGGTCGAACCCCGATGAATGACTTTTTTTTTCTTCACATTTTCATCAACTTTTTTATACTTGAGTGTGTTGTCAATTATATTTTGGCACCCATGATATCGGATATCCTCCAGAATATTGGATATCCTCCAGAATCACTCGAGATATCACTCGAGATATTCTTTAGGTCAACACCATATATCTCGAGATATCACAGCAACCGGATCTCCACCATATCTCCTCTTGATTATTGCATATCATATATATGTTGCATATTTTCTTTCCAGAATAACGCACACATGTTTAGTGCATATAATTCTCTTTCTTTATTTGTATCTTCTGACGTTTAAGCATATAATATGCTTCCCATTCTCTTTTCTGTATAACGAGAATGAATGAAAAACATTGACTTCTCTCGACAACGAGAACTTTTTCACCATTACAGAAACTTCTTCCTACAGAAAAACCTTCTTTCATTATGGTATCAGAGCGGGTTTATGCTCAACACTAATTCGAAAATCTATCAATCTCTTTGAGAGTAGGCAACCATGAGTGACGAGAACACAAGTAATGTGTCTCACAGGGCTGATGGTAACGTGACTGACCACAACTCCCATTTCTATCTTAATCCGTCTGATTATCCAAGGCAATTGCATGACAACGATCTTTTAACTGACAACAATTACCTTGACTGGGTTCAAGAGATGAAAAACTTCTTGTTTGCTAAGAAAAAGATTGGCTTTGTGAATGGAGATATCAAAAATCCAAAAGAAACAGACGACAACCACATGGCCTGGAAACGATGTGACGCCATGATCAAAGGATGGCTCACAACAGCCATGGAAAAGGACATCAGAAGTAGTGTGAAATACGCAAACTCCGCTGCAGAAATATGGTCAGACCTTCAAGAAAGGTTCGGCAAAGAGAGTGCACCGCGTGCATATGAACTTAAACAGTCCATCTCCAACACAAGACAAGATGGGATGACTGTTTCGGCATACTACACAAGATTGAGAGTTCTGTGGGACGAAATACAAGCCTTTCACCCAACTTCGAAGTGCATCTGTAGTGGTTGCACCTGCGCTATCGGAAAACTGTTCAATGAGCATCAAGAAAAAGAACGATTGTATGTCTTTCTCATGGGTTTGGACAATGGATTCTCGAACATTAGAACACAAATACTTGGCATGAAACCCACTCCGTCGCTGTCAACTGCCTACCATCTAGTCGCGGAAGATGAACAACAAAGAACAATCACCGGCAGTTCAAGAAAAACCATTTTTGAAGCGGCTGCTTTCCAGGCATCAGCGAGAATCAAAGATAGTCGAGGGCAGGAGGATCAGGTCCAGGTTCAGTAAGAAACCTCACCAGCGACAGCAACAGGCATGTTCCAGACATGTTTCCTGAGCATAACAGACGTACTACAAGAATGTTTTCTGACCGGAACAGACACACTTCAGGTTCTGACTTTCCAGGCACTATGAACACTTTTAAGAAGGATGGGAGACAACCTGAGTACCGTGATTTCTGCAACAAGACATGACACAGTAGGGAAGGATGTTTCAAGCTAATTGGCTTCCCGGATTGGTGGCCAGCAAAGCCTTCCAGCGACCGCAAGTCATCAAAGTTCAGACCAAAGGCAGCCTGTGCAGAAATCTCTGTTGACGGTGCATGAGTGCCAAGTGATTCCGACGAGGTTGCAGCTTTGAACCTGACGAAGAGCCAATACCAACAGTTCCTAAACCATGTAGCCGCTGAGAACAAAACAACAAATGAAGCTCCACACAACGCAAACATGGCAGGTAAAACTCGTCATGATGATAGTTGGAAAGTTGATACAGGGTGCACAGAGCATATGACTTACAGAACTGACATTCTCGACGAAAAATCTGTGTCAAATCACAAAGCACCGGTAACTATTCCGAATGGTGAAGCCATTCCAGTTAACGGAAGGGGTAGTCACACCTTGAAAAATGGAATGCAAATAAAAGGGGTCTTGCACGTTCCTAAATTTACTTGCAATCTCTTGTCTGTTAACAGACTGACAAAGAACTTAAAATGTGCAATGATATTTTTTTCTGATTTATTTTTTCATACAGGACTTGCGTTCGAGGAGATTGATTGGAACGGGTAAGTGCAAAGATGGTCTATATCAAATGGGGATGTCTAGAAGCAGAAGAACATCCATGATGACAATGGTGGATATGTGGCACAAGAGATTAAGACACGCTGGTGATGGAAAATTATCCCAAATAAAATTCTTAATAATGTTTCCTTCAAAGGCAATAAAGACATTTGTGATTCATGTGTTAAATCAAAAATGACAAGGCAACCTTTTCCTATTAGTATTACT
This sequence comes from Papaver californicum, assembly GCA_023531435.1. Classification (NCBI taxonomy): domain Eukaryota; kingdom Viridiplantae; phylum Streptophyta; class Magnoliopsida; order Ranunculales; family Papaveraceae; genus Papaver; species Papaver californicum. Next base: position 3,275,565 of record JAJJMC010014297.1, on the reverse strand, counting down.
AAAACGAGTGCTGCCTTCGAATTATTACATTGCGATATATGGGGAAAGTATCGAACGCTTTCTTTTCTAAAGCAAGCTACTTTCTAACCATAGTTGATGACTACAATAGGGATGTTTGGGTCTTTCTACTGAAATACAAGCATGAAGCAAGCATGTGCTTAGTTGCTTTTCACAGAATGGTCAAAACACAGTTTGAAAGAAACGTTAAGAGAATAAGATGTGACAATGGCGGGGAATTCACTTCAAACAACATGCTCGATTTCTATGCCGAACAAGGAATCATGTTAGAGACGACTTGCCCAAACACTCCACAGCAGAATGGAGTTGTGGAACGGAAGCACATACATCTTCTCGAAACAGCACGAGCCCTCAAAATTGAGGCAGGTTTACCAATCAGATATTGGGGAGAATGCATCCTGACTGCGGCCTACATCATCAACAAACTCCCTTCCAAGATAACTAACAACAAGACTCCATATGAATTATTATATGATCAGAAGCCAACTTATGACCATATGAGAATTCTTGGATGCATGGCTTATTATCGGAGTTTCGAGACCAAAGGCGACAAATTTGAAATAAGGGGAAGACCAGGTGTTTTCATGGGCTACCCAAATGGCACAAAGGGATATAAAATCTACGACCCAAGACACGACAAAATTGTCGTATCCAGGGATGTCAAATTTGCAGAAAATACGTTTCTTTTTTCCACAAAAATCAAAGAGAGGGTGGACGAAGAAGAGGATATTTTCCAATATCCATTTATGGATGATCAAGCAGAAAATGAGCCCAACAGGCAAATTACAGCAAATTAAGATCATCTCAACATTCTTGATCGGGCCGAAATGGAGGACTTAAGCCCTAACGACGCAGTAAACGACTTCTTTGAAGGCCCACATTCGATATAAGACAATGTACCGGGTATTTCTAGTACTGAAGGAACAGAAGCCCAAGACATCAATATTGGGCTAAGAAGAGAACAACGAACCCGATTCAGGCCTGCACGCCTCAATGACTACGACGTACGACTCCCCCCATCCATAGACCATGCACAGCCCACTTCCGATCAACACTCCTCAACGGTATGTCCCTTAGCGAACTTTGTTTCATATGACAAATTTTCTCACTCCCACAAGGCATTTTTGGCTGCCATCAGCTCCCATGATGAGCCGAGAAATTTTAAGCAAGCCATGCAGGACAAAAATTGGAGAGCTGCCATCCAAAAGGAGATAGACGCCCACGAAGAAAATGGGACTTGGACCATAGAAGACCTGCCCGATGGGAAGCGAGCCATAGACTCGAAGTAGGTCTACAAAATCAAGTACAAGCCAAATAGTGAAATAGAGAGGTACAAGGCTAGACTCGTCGCCAAAGGCTACACACAAATGGAGGGGGTCGACTATCACGACACGTTTGCTCCAGTAGCCAAACTTGTCATAGTTAGAAGTCTACTTGCCATAGCCGTTAAGAAGGAATGGACCATTCATCAACTCGACGTGAACAATGCATTCTGGCATGAAGATTTGCATGAAGAAGTTTACATGAAGATTCCACAAGGATATGACAAAGGGGGAGGAACGAAGGTATGCAGGCTGCGAAAATCTCTATATGGTATGAAGCAAGCATCGAGGAACTGGTATCAAAAATTCACTTCATCCCTACTCGAACTTGACTTCAAACAATCCTTTGCGGACCACTCACTTTTCGTTTACAAGAAAGGGAATTTTTTGTTAGCGCTCTCTTATATATTGACGATGTTATCATTGTGGGAAATAACCATGACAAAATACAAGAAACAAAATCCCACCTTGACAACAAGTTTAGCATCAAGGATCTCGGCCCTCTGAAGTACTTTCTTGGAATTGAAGCTGCACGTACGAAAGACGGTTTGGTCCTAAGCCAGCGAAAATACACCCTGGACATTCTAGAAGATAGTGGAATGCTAGGATACAGACCATGTTCCTTCCCTATGGAGCAAAACCTAAAACTTGAGAATGACGATGGAGATGTCCGTGTGGATGCGAGCAAGTACAGACGACTAGTAGGAAGGCTGTTATACCTCCAAGCCACAAGAACGGATCTCACATACTCTGTAAACGTTCTAAGCCAATTCGTCTCTGATCCCCGACAGAGACATCTAGATGCCGCCATGAGAGTCTTGCGATACCTAAAGGCTACTCCAGGACAAGGGATCTTCTTTCCAAATGATGGAGGAACAAACTTAGTCACATACTGTGATGCAGACTGGCTGGGTTGTCCCATCACAAGAAGGTCACGATCTGGATATCTTCTACTTCTAGGGGGAGCACCAGTTTCTTGGAAATCTAAGAAACAATCCGTTGTCTCACGATCTTCAGCCGAAGCAGAATACCGGGCAATGGATACTACAACTAGTGAAGTCCTATGGATGAGATGGCTCCTAAAAGGACTTGAAGAAGAACAAAGTGGGCATACGCCCCTCTATTGTGACAACCAAGCAGCTAGACACATTGTAAATAATCCAATCTTCCATTTACGAATCATGTTGAAATGGACTATTACTTCGTCAAGGAACGAGTTGAGTCGCAAGAGATAAAACCACTCTACATCAACACTAAGATGCAGATTGCTGATCCATTCACAAAAGCGCTGGGATCACAATAACTGGAGTCTTTACTTGTCAAGCTGGGCATGCGCAACCTACACGCTCCAGCTTGAGGGGGAGTATCGGATATCCTCCAGAATATTGGATATCCTCCATAATCACTCGAGATATTCTCCAGGTCAACACCATATCTCTCGAGATATCACAGCAACCGGATCTCCACCATATCTCCTCTTGATTATTGCATATCATATATGTTGCATATTTTCTTTCCATAATAACACACACATATTTACTGCATATAATTCTCTTTCTTTATTTGTATCTTCTGACGTTTAAGCATATAATATGATTCCCATTCTCTTTTATGTATGACGAGAATGAATGGAAAACATTGAGTTCTCTCGACAACGAGAACTTCTTCACCATTATAGAAACTTCTTCCTACAGAAAAACCTTCTTCCATTACATGAAGGGGTTCGACTCAATCGGGAGAAAGCTCACCAGTTATTTTGTTTGAGATCGTTGTAAGAGTAGTAACAACCGATAGCCTTTTCCTCAATTTTTGACAAATAACAAAAAATAACACTCTTTTTTAGTAAAAAAAGCAACTACCAACTTAATAAGACAAAAAAAATGTGATGCAATTGCTTTCAAGACCAGCGATTTTATAACACTTTGTAGGAAACTAGTGCGACCCAGTAGAATGTTGTTATGTGTTAGGCTAAAGACGTCCCTCATAAAGCCTCACTTATGATATGAGTAATGTCTATAGTTCTTTTTATAGTTCTTTTTTCCACTTTGCAGGTATTAAATTCAAGAGGAATTAACATTACTTCGATCAATTGCAGGTAGTGAAACAGGGTACCAGAGACGGTTGAGCATATATTTTTCATTATCACCTTTTTGTCAGGTTGACAGGTTTGGAATTCTTTCTTTCAGAATTTTGAGATTAAATTGGTTTCTATAATACCATTAAAGAAAAGTTTCTGGCGTGGAATTCAAATAGACTTAGAGGGAAATATACATATATTTGTTAGGTTATTCCTTATGTGGTATGTTGGTCGTTATGGAAGGAGAATAACAAAATTGTTTTGGGGGAAGAATAAAAATAATTAATGAAATCCTTTATGTAATAAAATCCAAAATTATTTTGTGGTGCTCAAATATAATACGTTCAAGGACTTTCTATTATATCGTATTCTATTCAATTGGAAGTCTCACTAAATCTTTGTAATATCTATTGAAGTTTGTTGTTAATATCACTTAATAATTTCTCGTCAAAAAAAGGAAATAAAAAGAAAAATAGGTTCCGACGGATTATAAATATAGTCATAGAGCATATCACAACTTGGTGAAACTTTGAGATGCTTGATCCAACGTCGCAGGGTGTAAAAACGTCAGATCAGGTAGCACAACACGTAGAAACGCTAAAATTCCCAGCACCATACCTAGATCCTCATCCTCGCGACTCAAACCATATGGTCAAAAGTCATGACCGACAATAATACTTATGTCAGATCTACATAATCAGTCTCTATAGGCCAGATTTGTGGGTGAAAATTTGTGTTATCTCTCACACAACTACACAAAAAAGGTCAACGTGCGACGTAAGTAAATTTTCCTCTACAACACCAGTTATACGACATCAACGAAATTTCCACCGGTTCAGAGATGGACTACTCCGATGGACTACTTCAAAGTGAGTTAGTGTTGTAAATCAGAGCAAATTTGGCGCTATTATAGTAATAGAGAAACCCAAAAAAAAAAAAAGTCTCACCTAAACGCTACTTCACACGAAATAGTGATCGAAACAAAAAATAACACTCGTTTTCACTAAATAAGATAAGAAAAATAGGTTCTCAACACTCGTTTTTACTAAATAAGATAAGAAAAGTAGGTTCTCGTGATGCAACTTATTTAAAGACCAGCAATTGTTGTAAATCTTTGCGGGAAAATAGTGCGACTCAGTTGAATGTTACTATGTTTTGGAATAAAGATGTCCCTCCTAAAGCTTAGCTTATGTTTTGGCAACATTCCATAATTCTTTGCCCACTCTGCAGGTATTAAATGATAGACATATTTATATGTCTTATCTGATCTCACATTTATATTGATAATACTTAATTTTTGTATTGATATTATTATTTTCTATGTTTTTAGGTATTTTTATGGAATTAACTTTTGTGAAAAATTTGGCTTAAAAAGTGTTAAAGGCACCACCTTCTTTTGAAATTCAAATAGAGTATTGGTGGGGAAATTTATTCTCTCAAACTGTCGAGATTTTCTTAGGAGATTCGTTAGATTTTAAGAGTTTGTATGAGATGGGAAGACAATAAAATCGATCAGAATCGTGTGAAATATTATATTCTCGTACTTGCAGGGAGAAAATTATTCTCGAGAATCCTGGAAATTTTTATTTCCTAATTAGTACGATTGTATCTCTGTAATATCAAAGAATATTTGGGTTAACTCTAGCAACAACTGAAGAAACTACATCACCAAGTTTATTTAAAGAAAAAAAATCAAAACCGAGAGGGGAATAATGGCAGAGAATACGTTTCATTAAAAGAGAGAAGATTTTGGAAGATAATCAGATTGTTAGATGTTTTAGAAGAGTGTAAAAAAGACTGGCGTAAGCCCGAATTGATAGAAAAAAAGTTTTAAAAAATCACGCAACTCAAATGAAGAAGAGGAAGAAGAAGAACATAAGGTGCTCCATAACTATCGTTGAAAACCGTGGTTGTTTCCTCTGCTACAACGACAGTTCCAGCGACAATTTTAATTTTAATGCACCTGAAGAAAGTGCTTTATTACTGTACTAGAGATCTGTCGAAATTAATAAGCATTTAAATTAATAAATTCAATGATTTATCAATTTTCTTTCATTCTTCTTGTCATGAATAGCTAAATTTCTCATCTAGGATTAGAGAGGAAGTCCTACTGTACATGCTAATATGTTGTGATTATTTTTTTAAACACTTCTTCTTGGTCATTGTTCTTGATTTGCCATGATAATGATTTTTTTCATGGCTCCTATAATGCTTGATTAAGTGATTATTTGTTAGAGATTAGCATTCTGTAGTGAAGAAGATTGTTAATTTTTTGAAAAAAATAACTACTTGAAAAGGTATATTTTTTGAGACGTATTTTTTGTCCTAAACCGTCTTGTGCAATTTTGGGAGAGTGTTATAGAGAATAATTACAATCATTTAGTATGCACAGTAGTGATAGAATCTCGGCATCCTAAGTTTTTCGTAATTTAAGTACAAAAATCTTTTTTAATATTTTGTGCATTTTTAAAATCTTAGAAAAGAATCAACATCTCAATCAATTTATTATTAACACTTTAATTAATTAAAAACTAAAAATTATAATTTTTAAATTTTTCGAAAAACGAACTATATTTATATACTGTTTAATCGATAACCGTATATTTACAGTATTTATACAATTAAATTCTAGAGGAATTAAAATATTTCGATCAATTACAAGTAGTGTAACAGTGATGGAGGAGCATATAACTTTTCATTTTAACATTTCTTGTTAGGTTGACAGGTTTGAAATTATTTATTACAAGATTTTGAGATTAAGTTGGTTTCTCTAATACCATTCTAGAGAATTTTCTGGCACATAGTTCAAATAGATATATGAAGAGAAATAAAGACATTTGAGATGTTCTTCCTTATGTGGTATGTTAGCCGTACTGGATCGAACACAAATCTAAATTGGACACTACTTCAAACGATATAGTGATCAAAAGTCTCCAGGAAGAGAAAGGGTCGCTTGTGTTTGGGGGCACACTTTATCTTCCATTATGTAGGTTTTTTCCTCCCTTCCGCAATTAATAATGTTATTGGGTTGCCAAGCGCCATTTTGTTTTTATCTGGCAGACAACTGTCATATATGTTGTTATGTATCCTAATTTCTCCGAGGAAAACTCTTTCACCTTCTCTCTACCCCATCTTGAGAAGGAATATTCTATCTTGTAACTCTTGATATTCATAGAAGATGAAAATGGTTTAATTTAAAATAAACCGTACCAGCTACGAAGGAGCAGAAAACTATGTGATTTCTGTTTTTTAATTTTTTTTAATAAGGCCAGTGAGGGTCGGGCGCTAATGAGCACAATGAATTATCTATATGGCTGAAAGCCTTCACAGCCCAAACACAACGATAAAAGAGATTTTTATTTCTAATTTATTATTATTTACTATTGTATTTTATATTATTTAGAAACAGGATAAAAAAAAAGATTTTTCTTTTTATCTGACAAATAAAGGGAAAATAGCCAATATCTTTTTTTTAGCGGGGGATCTGCTAGACATACATTATCAAATAGCACTAATGAGAGATATGAGCAAAAGGCTTTTAAAAAACTCATGTTTTCTGAATTATATAAAGCCAATAAGCAAACAACGAATCTGTCGATATTTGAACCATAGCTACTCAGATGTTTCTGTTCGCTAAGTTTGAAAGTCCAAACAGCGCATACTCACTACGGAACTTAGATAGGTTTTATTTGGATTAATGACAAAGTCTTGATTAAAAATAAAAAGGATATGTCTTATCAAACGAATTACATGGTTGCTAATGGGTGATACCAATTTATTGATGAGGGTACCAAATCTATATAAGATAAAGCATATTCCAGTTTATTTTATATGGATTTTGACACCCCATCCAATAAACTGGTACCATCATTAGCAGTGTTGATAAATTACCGATTCCATTTGATTTGATTTTCTCTAAATCCATTGTTCATTTTCATCTGAATGTAGGTTTTTCGAAAGAAAAATCTCTAATTTTCTTGTAAGGAACCCGTTTCCTTATGAATCCCTTCCCATATAACTAATATCTTATTGCTTATACATCTTATATACGGAAACCGTTAAAATTGGACGTATTAAAAGGAAACAAACTTTTTGCAAAAGTTTTACATATGTGAATTTATTATGGATAGAGGTGTCGGTTATGTGAAGCAATTTATGTTAATTTCCATAAGCCTAACTAACCTCAAAAAATGATTTGCAAGGTAAGGGTTGCCCAAGGTATATACAATTCACAAAACAAGACCTCTACAGGGTCACACACTAATGAAGTAGAAAGAAGAAGAAGAAACCATACACCTACTGGGTCAAACAATCCCTTAATCGGACAAACCAAATAAAGTCCACACACTTACACAAACTCCTACTCTGATACTATGTTAAAGTCTATAAATCTAACTAACCTCAAAAATCGGCTTACAAGATTAGGGTTATCCAAAGCATATAGATTTTACAAATCCAAAGAATCTAGACCACGTGAGATTATACTTATACCCAAAGTATGGAAACGGTTCCATACTAGCCGGACCGAAAAATCTCAGCCAATGAGCTGGCTTGCAGAAATCAATTGCATTGGTTTAAGGCCCACATTAGAAGTCATGGTGTCATACTTACATCATTTTTTTTTGGATCTGACTGAAATCACCTGACCCATCTGACTCAAATATGTAAATCAGTGGTTTGGTCCAATGAGTCAGGAGTATTTTCATACCTGACTCAAATAGGTCCGAGTCAAAGATTAGATCTGACTCCGGTCACAAATCAGATCTGAATTAAAATAAAAAACAAATGATCTGACATCTGATTAGGACCGAGTCAGATCCAGATGCTGAGTCAATAAAAAACAAACACCCACGTAAGTTAGAAAGCCAAGAAAAACCAGAAACACGTGTGTACCCCCGAGAAACCTTGGGAGTCACGTGGAATCCCCTTCTCTAACACATCCTACGCTCGTAACTACTCGATCGTTTGGCGCGATTTTGCTCTCCAATTTTTCCCGATTCTCAAATATCGCCTCCTTTCTGCTCTCAGCGAGTCACAGGCATTCTTCATTTCTCTCTCTCTTTCCGAAGCTCTCGACGGGCAATGGTGTCTTCACGAGTAAGGGTTTCGATCCGAGTATTCTTTATCCTTCTTCTTCTTGCTGTCATTTTCTATGCTGGTCGTCCTCTTTATTGGAAAATCTCTGCAACTATTAACGAGATTCGAGAGAATAGACAAACTGTTAAACAAGGTCTCTCTCTCTCTCTAGTTCTTTAATGATAAATTAGGAAGTTGATTCTGATAATGGGTGTGTTTCTGATTCTGGGTTTGTTTTTAATTTTGATTTGGTGGATTGTTATTTCAGGAATTTCACAAATTGTTTATGAAGCTCAGAAATCAGTTGGATGGTTCCACGATGAATCTGATCCTGGATTTGAAGATGTGCACACTGCTAAGAAATCTGGTTTGATGACTACTACTAGAAGGATTCTTAGGGCTTAATTCATCTTAAAGAACTTATCAGGTTTTTTCTATAACTTCATTTTTTGTTGTTGTTGCTAAATTAAGTAGGTGTTGTTGTGGTTACTTGTTAATTGCGAAATTTTTATTTTGAGAAAATTACTTGTGATTCTAAATTAATTCAAGGACTTTACTCTGTTACTTGTTTATTCTTGATTTCGAGTTGTGATGTTTTGCCCTAGAATTAGTGAAAGTTGTTTCATGGTAAAATATTGCAATCTACAAGGAGAAAATAACTATTGACTTCACAGTCTGGTTATTGAAATTCGGTATTGGTTTACATTATCGCTGTACCGATGGTTCTTGGCAAACTAAGTTTGTTCTAGTTTAACACCATCATTTGAATGGCGAGGAGCAAATGTCCGAAAACCTGAAGGTTTGTCTAGGGAGGGGTTGTAAGCATTACTGGTTACGCGCAGGCAAAATATTTGTAGTGTTTGTTGTAGACTTCCAACCACTAACAATAATTCAGATAATGGTGTCCTAACATGCATATCTTCCAAAAGCTCTATTTGTATTAGGATTTACATCTGATTAAAAGTTGGTTTTCATGGAACAGAATTGGTTGCTTTTCGTTGTAATTGATTGATGTCACAAACTTCCATCACCTATTCTTTTCTCTGATAGTCTTACTTTTTGAAAATGCATGGTTGGTACATGGAGTTTGATATTTGGAGGATCATGGGCATGCATGATTGCACCATAGGAACATGGGACTGATAGATGATTAGTTGCTTACCACAATGTATATTGTCGATATTGTTATTGAGATATTTACTACTAGCCAAGCATAGAGATGAGTAAATGTTCGAGTCTTATAGTCATCGGTTACAGTACACGAAAGAAAGGATTGTTCTGAGTGATCCCATATTTCAGCTACTGTAATCACTGTGGCTTGTTGGCTTCTCGTGCTGTCTGAGATGCTAGGACATCTGCAGGGCGAGGTGCATTTTTGGACTACAACTATGGTTTTGCTGTTCTTGATAGTTTATGTTAGCCAGGTACCAAAAAGGTGTTAATTTCCTATCGATGAAATGCACCAAAGGTAATGAATCAGATTTAAACAGAACTATTTGGCTAGTATTTATGCAGTGCCATCCTGTCAGCCATGAGTATTGCCAAGTTTCAATCTTTCAATCAATCATAATAGTTGTTGACTGTTGTAGTCCTTAGAGGAGCAGCTACAGCTTTGAGAGTTTTCCTAGAGAATTTCTGCAGACGATTCCTGCTCCTGCCATTGTTGGGTAGTCTTCGCCAGCCCCATCATGCGGTTTCCCGGTGCATCATACGGTCGCAATTGAACAGATCGAGCAAGTTCGAATTGATGTAACATGAAACCTATTAGTCTGAAAGCGTCATGGAGAGCAACAAAAGCCCATAGACCACCTAATTGACACCAATGAGTAAAATCCCCTTGTGCTTCAGGACCCATAGTAGCAACAAAGAATATGCTAAACTATTAGCAGGAGTAGAAGCTGCGACGGTTAAGAAATTAGTCAATCAGCTAGTTGAGATGCTTTTGTAGGTTGTTGGTGACCCTCTGGCCCTGGTGTTGTGGTGTTGGGTCTTAGATATAAATATGGGTTTTGGTGTGCCCAAGTGAATTCATTTTGCAGCTGCAGGGGCCATAGTTGCAACTTGTGGTTGTAATGGAGTGTGGTTATAGAATAAAGAGTTTCGAGTAATACCATAGACTCCATAGAGTGAAACAGACAGTGGTGAGTACTCTTTCGTCAATGATTATTTGCGGAAATGCCAGGGCAGTTCCTCATTTCATTCTTTGTATGCATCATGTCTCAAAATTTGTTTGTAAACTGAAAGCATAAAATAGGACTTGATCAAACCCAAACAAAATCTGGTTGATTACACACGGCCGAATTCAATAATAAGTAAAAGTGTACAACTTTATTACGAGTAGCTAAAGAGATCAGACATTCACTTAGGCGAAATATGAAATATGCAAACATGAGCAGCTGTCTTCGCCATCCATGATTCCGGTTTAAACCGGAAGGATTTTCTCACAAAATGGAGTATCCCCTATGCTTGTGCCCACTTGCGTTGTCTGTGCTTTTGCAGCCAGTGAGTAGTTTGCAACAGGTAAATACACCTGCATGTCCGTCGTAACTTGTAAGTTGTCTGTGCTTTTGCAGCCAGTGAGTAGTTTGCAACAGGTAAATACACCTGCATGTCCGTCGTAACTTGTAAGTAGATGATCTCTGCTAGATGGCGAATTCGCCAGATGTTGATATTTATGGACCCGGAACTCTTCCACACACTATCATTTTTCATTTCCTTTTTTCCGAGAATTAATTGACTTATATTAAGAAACCGACTAGGCGACTCAGTTGTTTCTAATTTCATTCTATAAACTATCTAATTCGTTCAAGCCGGGCATGTAAAGAAGCTTTTGAAGAATTTATTCTACCTACCTCATGCCATGTGGGTGCCCTAATTTTGTGGCATCATGGCTCTTCCATTTTCAGGAAACGGCCAAGCAATTAGTTCAATCCCTGACATATAAACCAAAAGTTCATAATATTCTACATCAGTCTCATGCAATCCAATACGTGGATGGCCAACTTTGTTTTCATCTTCTATATAATCTGACTTTTCCAAAGTAAATATCAGACTAGGAGTCTAGGATTAACAAAAAGAATCATAGGCAATAGCTTCATCTAAGGACTCTATATTATCAAAAGATGTCTCTTCTTTCTGATTTAATCAACATAGATCTTACTGACTCAACTGAGAAAGTTATATCTGAATACATATGGATCGGTGGGTCATCGTGCATGGATTTACGAAGTAAAGCGAGAACTCTTTCTGTTATAACGAGAGATCAAACGAGAACGATAAACAGATAAAGAACACAGGGATTTACGTGGTTCACTAACTGTTGCGTTAGCTACCTCCACGGCAGAGAAACCAGAGTTTTATTACTGAGCAGAATACCAAAGATACTTTCTCTAGGTACAACGTATGCCTATATATAGGGCAAAAGGAATAAACCCTAATTCGACTAGAAAGCGGAAAACAATCCCAGTCATAATACATTACGTATACCGTTTAGGCGGGGGGCGCTGCCCCCCTAGCCCCCCCAGCCGGGGGCGTCGCCCCCTGGACCCCTGACTCGCTGACCGGTCAGCGAGACCACCGCCGAGGGGCTCTGCCCCTCGGACTCCCCGTTGTATTCCGGCAAACAAATGATTCAAGGCACATCAACACTTTCCGGTCCTGTTACTAATCCTCACAAACTTCCTAAGTGGAACTATGATGGTTCAAGTACTAATCAAGCTACCGGAGAAGACAGTGAAGTTATTTTGTATCCACAAGCAATTTTCAAAGACCCCTTTAGACGCGGCAATAATATTCTTGTGCTTTGTGATACTTACACTCCTGCTGGAGACCATACGTCTACCAATACTAGGTACAATGCTGCAAAGATATTCAATGATCCCGATGTCGTCGCTGAAGAACCCTGGTTTGGCATTGAGCAGGTAAGAATCCTCATAATGATGCGTACATTTTTGTTAATAACCAAATATCATGAAATTCTTGTCATTGCTTCATTACAGAAAAGAAAAAATTTGGTACAAATTATTGTTGAAAGTGCTTGAAAACTGTGGTTAAAAGTGTCACTTACTGGTTTTTGACTCTGGTTTTTGTCTAATTCGTTGGTTACATATATGGACAGGAATACACCTTATTGCAAAAGGAGTCTAAATGGCCAATAGGGTTTCCGGTGGGAGTCTCTCCGCCTGCTCAAGGACACTACTACTGCGGGATTGGAGCCGATAAGATCTTCGGACGTGATATAGTTGAAGCTCATTATAAAGCTTGTCTTTATGCTGGTATTAACCACGGTGGAATCAATTCTGAAGTAGCACCAGGACAATGGGAATATCAGATTGGTCCGTCTACTGGAATTGCAGCTGGTGATGAATTATGGGTTTCTCGATATATATTGAAAAGAATTGCTGAGATTGCTGGTGTTATCGTCTGTTTCGACCCAGAACCAGTTCAAAAGGGTTGGAATGGCGCTGGAGCACATACAAATTTCAGCACTAAAACCATGAGAAATGAAGGAGGGTTCAAATTTATTAGGGAGGCCATTGAAAAGTTGGGACAAGCACAAAGAACACATTGCTTTTTACGGCGAAGGAAATGACCGACGCCTTACGGGAAAAAACGAGACTGCAAATTATCATAATTTCATATGGGGAGTTGGAAATAGGCAAGTATCTATTCGAGTTGGAAAAGATGTTGAAAGAGCAGGAAAAGGATATTTCGAAGATCGTCGTCCGGGATCGAACATGGATCCTTATTTGGTTACTTCCATGATAGCTGAAACTACTCTTCTTTGGAAACGAATGTAATAGTCTTTCTTTCTAGCAGGACTCTTAGTTTCTCTTTGTGAAAATCGGAAATATATCCCGGTATACATCTCCTATAGGTCGAATTTAAGGAATATATCCCAACCGTTTATTTTTTTCGTTAAATATATATTCCTTAAATTCGATCGTTGCAGGACATATCCTCAACTGAGACATATAATTTGGGACATATTTCTAATAATTCCTTAAATTCCCAACCGTTTATTTTTTTCGTTAAATATATATTCCTTAAATTCGATCGTTGCAGGACATATCCTCAACTGAGACATATAATTTGGGACATATTTCTAATAATTCCTTTCTCTTTCAGTAAATACAAAATGGGTTATCCATTTTTCATTAACTAAATTGAGGGGCCTATGTTCGTTCCTTCTTTTGTTTGTTTACTTGCTTCTTGCATATAGAAATGTTGCATATAGAAATGATGAAATAAATTCTGGTTGCAATATTTTTTTTTTTTTTGTAGTTCTAATATTTCAAAAATAATTTGATAAATTAAAGTTTGTGTTGGGTAGTATTGTTAGAGATTTGGTTCGACGAAAGTCAATAGAATTATATTTATATAAAATATACGGATTTTTAGGTGGAGATTAATAAGTTGTGAAATCTCCTAACATAATACCGAAGTCTTTTGGATAAAAACTCCATACCTACGGCTAAAATGTGGTGAAAGTGGGGACAAGTCTATAGAATCTAACAATTGGTACCAGAGCTAGTGCTACTAAGAGATCGAATAGTTATGGATGTCAACCCTAACGGATATGGTGTCCAAGATGCAATTAATGCCTTAACGGATGTGGCGCGCAACATGGACTTAATGCCTTAAGTGGAGCGGAATATTAACTCAGGTGGAATAAGGCAAGCCATAGAGCTAGGGCTCATGGTGGAATTAGATCACAGTCTTTCTAACTCAGGTCGAGCAAGCTCGAAGATAAGGTTGGAGCGGAAGCTAAACTCATGTGGGGCATGTAAAGGCTCAAAGGCGCATATGACTGTAATTAAGTTCGACCATAGTATATGGACGATGATCATGTACTTGCATAACGGGTAACCGCATGATGATAGTTGGTGAGATGGCTCTGGATCCCGCCAAGGCGGAGATTGTTAGGGGTTTGGCTAGATCAAAACCAATAGGATTAGTCCTATATAGAATAAGCGGAGTTCTAAATGGAGACTAATAAATTGTGGAATCTCCTTAACCCCACATATAAAAGCTATCAAAATTATAAAATTTTGTATATTAATTTATTGAATCAAATTTAAGTTCAAAATGTAAATAATATATGTGTAAATCAAATATTATTAATATTTCAAGCTCACAATATTTATAGAAAAAAGAACACAAGTGAGTGATTCTTTGGTTGAAGTTTCACATATTAAGTTGAAAGTTCAAATTTCACTAACTGCATCATATTTTTCATTTTTAAATACTAAATGGTAACTAATACGTCAATTTGTGTTAAGATGTTGGAAGGTAAATACATTAACATTGATTGGATGGAAAAATTACTCCACGAGTATAATAATTCGTTATACAGGGGTAAATAAAGCCAAGGGGATACAGGGGTAAATATCACATTAAACTAGGAGCATTTTCCCATTCCAAAGTAAATTTATAAGATTTACCGTTTATGTTACCCGGACTCATCGAACGATTTAATTTTTTCTCTAAAAATAAAAAAAAGTTAATTTTATATATATTCTTTTAAAAATTATCGATCAAATATTTTTATTTGATTGGTTCGACGAATAGTATACTACTATCAACCATGTTAAGAATGTCACACCTCTTTATATAACTATTTAATTTAATTATAAAAAGATATTAAAACGTTACATGAATATTGTGTTGGAAAGTGTGCATAAAATCAAATTCAAAAATAAATGATCGTTAACTGTAAGTAACTAATACTTGCATCATTATGCTGAGTTGATTGCTGAGTCGGGATCCGAGGCACGATTCAGGACGGAAGACGCTTGTCGGAAGGTTAGCTGATCAGCTCATTGCCCCAGACGATGTTATGTACGTCTTTACAAATTAATTAGGTATCTACTCAAAGCATAAATGCACATGAGGGAAAACATTAACTTCCCACATCTTATGTCCCCTCCCCTATTTTCTTTCTTGCAATTCCATGCTGTCACCGGCTGCGTATATTTAGAAGCCTGATATAGGAGCTCCAATATCAATAGAGGGGTTCCTTTATGAGGCGAGGTGACCCAATTTTCCGTTAAGGGATGTCCTATGGGTAAAGTTAAATGTCCATTTTACCCTTTATCCAATAAAAAAAAGATAAATTGTCCTTTAATTAAAATCTCCTCCATATTTTCTCCTTCTCCATTTTAATCAAATTTCTCCATCGAATCAAAATTTTATCCCCGATTAAACTCTCAATTTCGTGATGAAGAATACTAATAAATGTGTAGAAAGTAGTAGTGATGACAATCCGGATAAAACTAAACAAATTAATGAAGATTTAGGGTTACAAATTGAATTTACGGTTGGGTTCGAATGGAAACCCAACCGTAACTGGTTTGTTCTTCATATTACGGTTGGGTTATTAAAAAAACCCAACCGTAACTTCAAATGTAGGAGATGAAGATTCAATTAAGATTTACGGTTAGGTTTTCAACCAAACCCAACCGTAACTAATCTTTAAACCTCAATCGTAAAATTAGATAAATATATTTTAAGATTTTTTATTTCTATCTTGTATAGAATTGAAAGACGAAGCTAACCCAAAAAAAAATGAGGTCAATCGGACATCGTATGAAGGAGTTATGATCAAAACGTAACTATTGGTGAACCCAACCGTAACTATTCCTGGATACAAATAGATTTCACCGTTTTGATCATAACTCCTTCATATGATGTCCGATTGACCTCATTTTTTTTGGGTTAGATTCGTTTTTCAATTCTCTACATGATAGAAATTAAAAAATCTTAAAATATATTTATCTAATTTTACGATTGGGGTTTAAAGATTAGTTACGGTTGGGTTTGGTTGAAAACCTAACTGTAAATCTTAATTGAATCTTCTCCTACATTTGAAGTTACGGTTGGGTTTGTTTAATAACCCAACCGTAATATGAAGAACAAACCAGTTACGGTTGGGTTTCCATTCGAACCCAACCGTAAATCTAGGCAAAAATGGTGTTCTTCGGTGTTAAACAAACCCAACCGTAAATCTAGCCCAAAAATCTCAAATTTACGGTTGGGTTTATTGGCGAACCCAACCGTAACTATTCCTGGATACAAATAGATTTCACCGTTTTGATCATAACTCCTTCACACGATGTCCGATTGACCTCATTTTTTTGGGTTAGCTTCGTTTTTCAATTCTCTACATGATAGAAATTAAAAAATCTTAAAATATATTTATCTAATTTTACGGTTTAAAGATTAGTTACGGTTGGGTTTGGTTGAAAACCTAACCGTAAATCTTAATTGAATCTTCATCTCCTACATTTGAAGTTACGGTTGAGTTTGTTTAATAACCCAACCGTAATATGAAGAACAAATTAGTAACGGTTGGGTTTGGTTGAAAACCCAACCGTAAATCTAGGCAAAAATGGTGTTCTTCGGTGTTCTTGGTGTTACGGTTGGGTTCGACATGAAACCCAACCGTAAATTTCTCTGAACAACAAAAAATCAATCTTTCAAATCGTGATTTCATAAAATTTGAGCCATAAAAAGATCAAGAGTATAAGTTAGAGGTATACTCAATGCTACTATGGTTTATTGAATCAAAATCTAGGGTTTAAATTTTTTTTTTTTCTTAAATTTCATCTAGTTTTTCTTCCCACCAAACACAAATTCAAAAGATTTTTTTTTTCAAATCATTTGATTAAGTAAAAGATTATGTTTAATTAATCATAATTAGCTTAATTTTTTAATTAGTTAGTGTAATTAAGATTAACTAATCAGGGGTGGTTTAGGCATTGTAAGAATATTATGGATAAGGGGTTTTTAAGTTTTACTTCATAATGTCTCTATTTCGTCTTATTATTGGAGCCCCTCTATTGATGTTGGAGCCCCTATATCAGGCTTCTATATTTAGCTTATAAAGGTCATGGCCGAGTCATTTCTTTTACTTGATCAAACGACTTTTTCATTAATGATAACTTAAGAAATTACAAAAGAGAAGAGGTTTCTACCATTCAAGAATAAACTCTCACAACTAAAAACATAAACAAAGTCAAAACGAATAAAAAAAATCTTTAATTGGAGAATAATAAATCAGAGGAAATGAGTATATATTTCTTATTTATTATGGACTATACAAATACTCTTTTATACACAATATGGATTACACATATACAATAGACTCCCATGTGATTCCCATGTGTAACTCATGTGATTGTCTGACATGGAAATCCTAGTCATATTTATCCATATGAGTTGTATGTCTAATATCCCCCCTCAAGCGCATAGTTGCCTAAGCAATTTTGAGCTTGTGTCGTAGAGCCTGCAGATAGTGACTTTGTAAAGATGTCCGCTACTTGTTGAAGTGTGTGTATATAGTTGACCGTGATCGCCTTGTTTTGTACTAGCTCCCGGACGAAGTGATAATCAATGTGTACATGCTTCATACGTGAGTGCATTACTGGGTTAGAAGCTAAGCTAATGGAGCTAATGTTGTCACAACTAATTCTTGGTGTCCTTGTGAGGTTTACGTTCAAATCCTTTAACAAGTAACAAATCCAAACTACTTCAGCAGCCGTATGTGCTAAAGTCCTGTATTCTGCTTCGGTGCTTGAGCGTGCAACTGTAGTTTGCTTTTTCGATGACCAGTATACTAGATTAGATCCTAGATAGATACCGTAACCTCCCGTTGATCGACGATCATCTATTGATCCTGCCCAGTCAGCATCAGAGTATGCTGTGAGAGTTGCGGATCCCTTGGTAAAGATCAGTTTGTAATTAATTGTACCCTTTAAGTATCTCAGAATTCTCTTTGCTGCTTCCATGTGTTGTGTTCTTGGTGCATGCATGAATTGACACACTTAATTCACTGCATATGAAACATCCGGTCTTGTCAAGGTTACATACTGGAGTACTCCTACTAACGCTCTATAAGGTGTTGGGTCGTCCAATAACTCTCCTGATGCCTTACTTAGTTTCATTGATGCTTCTATTGGTGTTTGAATTGGTTTACAACCATCCATTTTTGTTTTCAGTAACAGATCTGTTATATATTTTTCCTGACCAAGTTTTATTAACCCATTTGTTATTGTTACTTCCAGGCCCAGGAAATAATGTAGGGTACCCATATCTTTTATTGGAAATTTGACTTGTAGGGCCTTAATGATCTCTGTCAAATGGGCTTCAAAATTTCCTGTTAGCATTATATCATCCACATATATTAGTGCTACTGTTATTATAGAGTCCATTTGGAAGACAAAGAGGCTTGAGTCTGCTGTAGATTGGACAAATTTCAACTTTAGTAGACTTGTACTTAACAACTCATACCTGGCCCTTGGTGCTTGCTTGAGCCCATATATTGCCTTGTGTTGAAGACAAACTGCATTGGGCCTTTCTTTTTCTATATAGCCCGGTGGTTGAGTCATGTAAACTTCTTCTTTGAGTTCCCCATGAAGAAATGCATCTGACACATCTAATTGATGAATTTTCCAATTGTTTTGAACTACTAGAGCTAGTATGACCCGTATTGTTGTTGGTTTCGCCACTGGGCTGAAAGTTTCTTCATAATCCAGGCCCGGTTGTTGATGATAACCCTTTGCTACTAACCGGGCTTTGTGTCTTGCTATTGATCCATCTGAATTATACTTAATTCGAAAAACCCACTTGCACCCCACTATGTTATCTAGGCCTGGGTTGTGTACAAGAGTCCATGTCCCTGCATTCCTAAGTGTTTGAAACTCATCATTAGTGGCTACTTGCCAGAACTTTTCTCTGTGAGCTGTGCTGATGCAAGATGGAACTGTTCTGGTTGTGCTCAAGAAGGCTGCTCTTAGTGGATATTTTGTTGAAAGATATGTTTTGGGTTTACTGTTCCCTGTCTTTGCTCGTGTCTGCATTATATGGTTGTTCTGATTAGATTTTGGATATTCCGGTGGACTAGCTGGAACAGTAGATGGCTTAATTATCAAGGTTGTTGGTGAAGTAGTTGATGCTAATTGATTTTGTTCACTTCCTGTAAGTACTGAATATGGGAATGTATTCTCATGAAAGGAAACATGACGAGATATATACACAGTTCCAGTTATTGGATCCATACATCTGTAACCCTTTTGAACTGTATCCAATGAAGATGCAATGCTTGCTTCTCTGTTCCAGTTTGTTAGACGTGTATGGCTTCAACCAGGGAAAACATGAGCATCCAAACACTTTGAATCGTTGATATTCAGGAGTTTTTCCAAATAGCAGTTCATATGGGGACTGATAGCTTATTGACTTTATTGGTATGCGATTGATGATGTAGTTTGCAGTATGAATTGTATCTAACCAGTAACAGGATGGTAAAGAAGATTGACACAAAAAAGTTCTTGTTATTTCTAGTAACTGTTTGTGTTTTACCTCTGCAACTCCATTCTGTTCAGGAGTGTGTGGGCAGGTTAGCTGATGTGTTATTCCCTTGATAGTACAGAAATCCAGTATGAAGTTGTTTAAGAATTCTCCACCATTGTCAGTCCTTATGATACTAACATTTGTAGATAACAGATTTTCCAGCTTAGTGACTAAAGAGACAAATGCACTTTTGAATTCAGATTTATTTATTCAAAGAAAGCAACCAACAATACTTACTGTATTCATCTATAACATTTGCATAATATCTGCACCCAGAGTTAGAAGATACATGACAAGGTCCCCAGAGATCAATGTGCAGTAGTTATAATGGTTTGATGGCTACAAATTTTGATAATTGAAAATGAAGTTTCTTGGCTCTACAAAGCTTACATTCAATACAGTGAAGTGGTTTTGATAGTGAACTGGACATATGTAGTGAGTTGCATATCCTCTGCATGGTTTGAAATGAAGGGTGACCAAATCTGCGATGTAGTAATAGATTGTCACTTATTGTTGATGATAGAGCTACAGATGAAGCTGATGTTCCTCCAAAGGTTATCGGATACAGACCATCTCTATATGGACCTCGGAAAAGTGTCTTCCCAGATGTCTGATCCTTAACAGTGAAACCATTCGAATCAAGAGTTAACGATACCTTGTTATCAGTGGTAAACTTATGAACTGATAGAATATTATGAGAGACTTCAGGCACTACCAAGATGTTATTGAGACCGAATAAGTATGAATTAGCTAACTTGTTTGAACTACCATGATGAGTAATTTGCATACCTGTTCCATTTGCTGTCTGAATAGATTCAGGTCCCTTGTAGTTTGTTGAGTTTTCTAGGAACTTTTTGTTGGTTGCAATATGCTGATTTGCTCCACTGTCAGCAATCCACTCCTCTTCATTGTAATTATCTGATGTTGCTAGCATAGCTTTTAGATTGGTGGGAGGTTGTCTGCCTTGATAGTTATATCTTTGTCTCTGAGGACATGCTGGAGCAGTGTGACCAGGAACATTACACAGTTGACAAATAACTCTGTACCCTGATGAGTTTCCCCTGCCATAATTGGATCTTGGTGAGAAAGACTGATTTAAGTATCTGGAACTGCTGTATTGTCCACGATTATAGTTTCTTGAGTACCCTCTTGTGTTTGAGTAATTATTTCTTGGGTATCCTCTTCCAGTATTAGTATAGAATGCCTTGGCAGACTGTTCTTCCTGTTGATCTTGTTGTCTCTCTTGGATTACAGATTCCTCACTGATGAGATTATTGTGTAACTCGATGCAGGTCACTGGTGGATTTCTGTGTCTCATAGAAGTTGCGAAGGGCACATATTCTTCATTCAAAAATTTCAGATACTGTTTCACTAATCAACTGAAGAAAACATTAGAGAAATTAATTTTCTCTGATCTACACTTCAATCAAGAACAAGAATTCATATCAACGGAAGAAAATATTAGAGAAATTAATTTTCTCTGATCTACACTTCAATCAAGAACAAGAATTCATTTTATATCTACTTTAATTTTCCCAATAAAATGGCTCTGGTACCATAATGAATCAGAGAAAATGAGTATATATTTCTTATTTATTATGGACTATACAAATACTCTTTTATATACAATATGAATTACACATATACAATAGACTCCCATGTGATTCCCATATGTAACCCATGTGATTGTCTGACATGGCAATCCTAGTCATCTTTATCCACATGAGCTGTATGTCTAATAGAGAATACTTTCATAAATTAGAAATATTTTAAAAAATAAAAAATAATATTATGAAGTAATTTGAAGAATCTCTTATCCAAATAATTTTGACAATGATTAAATTAGCTTTGAGTATCCCCTAAGTGTTGTTAAGATTAAACTTATATTTTGATTTTATCTTCTTTATCTTTTTAAATGTTAGTTTTAGAAGAAGAAGAAGGATTTTAGACGATTTGAGTGATATGAGAGATTTCAATGAGGAATTTGATATTGAGGAATCCTCATCTCATTAAAGGTTGCTTACATTGATTTTAAATGACTCCCAATTACAACCTTTTGTAGACAACCAAACTTTTATCCATAAAAAACCAACAAATAATATAAGTGGGGAATAAAAGTCGACATTGCTTTAGGATGAAGGCAATACCTACCTTATCATAGAACAATGTCGACCGTGACTTAAAACAATATAAAGGTACAGTCGGCATTGTCGTGGTTGATTAGCAATGCCGACTGTCTATTGATTAGCGATACTTTTTCTTGAATTTACTGTCACTTCCTTTTAGTGACTCTCCCAGTCTAAAATAAAGGGCAAACTTTATCATTATATGTTATAGATAATCATTAAAAGAAACTTACAGCTCATGATCGAGACCAGATAAGTAAACTACGCCTGCACCTTTAGTAAATGTGGCACGAAAATAATCCTCGAACTGTTGTTTGAATTTCCTTAGTTCTTCTTCATCTTTGATCTTGTTTGGGCTGAAATTCTCTTCAACCCAAATCAACCAAAATTGTTGCTCAAATTAACAAAAGAAAAGAGAAAATTGCACACAGGATTTAACGTGGTTCAGCCCTTAATGGCTTACATCCACGGGTGGTGAAGTTGAGAGGGTTTTTATTGATTAATTTCTGGTTACAA
>JAJJMC010014297.1:3243009-3253071 GCA_023531435.1 Papaver californicum | reverse complement strand
TGGTACGATCCCTGGTTCGATCCCTGGTTCGATCCCTGGTACGATCCCTGGTTCGATCCCTGGTACGATCCCTGGTTCGATCCCTGGATCGGGACATCTTGTGCTCCGTACTTTGCTGCCACGTGTCAAGCAACTTTTTGATACTCACAGATCTTATCAAGATACGTAAGAACCCCCATAACCTCGAAAGGCCATGATCTCTTAAAAGATCAGGAAACTCAACTGTCTCCTGAAATCAATAAAAACAATTGCAGCCAATAGATCCTTAGAAACAAGCTTCTTTCAAAACCAAACATACTTACAGATTTTTTCCGCAAATGAACTGATTTACTTTTAAATACAACAAAAGATTGAAACTTATACAACTACGCCTCGGAGTCAGAAACTGGTACAAGGTGTCAGACATGGTGAGTTATTACAGACACAAATGGTGTTTTCATTTGTCTACAGCTTCGTATCATTCTGTGGAAGTTATTGATTGCAGCTGCTTATGCTGCTACATTTAAGGTGAGGCAGTGCCATTCTCTACATATGTCCTGGATTTTTTACATTTGCTTGGGCATATTTGCAGAAGTATTTGGCTTTTATATTCATCAATTTCAATTTTGTATCATCATGATACTAGGTAGATAGATCACTTTTTAACTTTTAGCAAAATACATAAAAGCTGGACAAACTTGTCCAACTTTTGTGTTGTGCTAACTCGATTTGTGATCCCATTACATAGATCGCAAAGATTCGATTTGTGATCCCATTACACAGATCGCAAAGATTTAACCGACTTGATACATGAGTACATCCAAATATGGTAGTGCTCTAGCCAAATTCATAGTTCTTATCAAAGGTTTTGGGAAAGAATCGGCATTGCCTTGTTGTCAACTTAAAATGTCGATTCTTGTTCAAAATCTCGGCGTAGTCTTAGATAAGAATCGGCATTGTATGTTGAGCACAAGGCAATGCCGACTCTTACTCAACAAAAGGTAGAAATTTTAAGTAAAAATCGACATTGCCTTGTGCTTAACCTACAATGTCGATTCTTGCTCAAAATCTCGGCCTAGTTTTGACGATGAAGTGAAGAAGTTACGGAAGAAAAAAAGAAAAGGAGAAGAAGGGGAGGAGAGGAGTCCGCAGTTCATAAAGAGGAGGATACCAAATTAGGTTTTATTTTTATGTGTAAGGGTACTATGGACATTTCATCATTAGAAAAAATACCCCCTCCCAAAATCAAGCCATATATAACCGTGAGTATCCCCCAATTTATGAGAGTATTCCCCAATTGAGGATTCTCAAAAAACTCAGCCACCCAAATCTAAAATAGCTAGTGTCCTGACTCATGATGTTCGATAATTCCCAAATATGGTTTCTCATGGCTTAAGCATTCAGTATGAACCCTTAGAGGCGTAAAGTGTGACTTGCTAGCACGCTAAAAAATTTGATCACAACACATCGCGTTAAAATTTAGGCACAACACGATATAACACTCGATCTAACACAACAAGACACAACATTAGAATTTTGTGCTTTATGTCGTGTCAGATTGATAGGTACACAAGTAAAATAAATAATGATGTAAATGTTATCATATAATATTAGAAATACGCTTATTTTTAAGAATAAAATTTTATAATATTATTATTGGATTAGTTTTGTTAAATGCATTACAATTATTTTAAAAATTCATTAAATTATTTGTTATGTAAGTCTAAAAAATATTTTATTTAAAAAACATAAAATAAGTGTCCTGGTACAACAAAACACGTTTATTCGTGTGTTGTGCATGTATGTTAAGCTTCGGTTTTAACTAAAAATTAAAATGACTACACGATACGACGTACACGTCTGAATTTCTAACACATCACAGTCCAGCGCGATATATAACATGTTAAGCACGCTTCTTATTGTGTTGTGCCGACATTGAACGACATGTTTTACATATGTGGATGCACAACTCAATGTAGTTTCTCATTCGACCATTTTCTCCCATAAAACATAGTCGAGTCTACCTCAAAAATAAGTAAGTGGATCAAATGGTGATCTTAATTATATTACTAATATAAAGAAAATACTTATTATTGATTGGTCTAATCCTGATAATACAGAAATAACCTTTAACATAATTATTACCACTATATATGTATATATATATTCAAGGACAAAATTATATATTACGCATATATATGCATATTTACAAAAATATTATTGTTTCAAAAACAAAACTTTAAAACTTTATATCTTTTAAAATATAAATCGGATTTTCATAAAATTTATATATTTGGAAAGCTCTTTGGAAAGCTCTTTGGGAAGCTCTTTGAATTTTCTACTAGTATTATATAAAGGGAACTCTTAGTTGAAGTTGGATTTTCCAATTTCAATCATTTCCCTTCAAATACTAGAATTAAAAATGTAAAAGTTAATTTGGGGTACATTAATAATTATCAAAGTTGGAAATTATTTTTTTTATTTTGTCATTTTCTCATATATATATATATATAGAGGTAATTTGGAAAATAATTGTACTTAAGATTGTTTTTTTTTCTTTGGATGGAAATCACATTTCAATTCATTTAAACCAAAATAGTGATTACATGTAGATGCTTACAAGATTATCAAAGATACAAGATAATCAAAGCCCCAATACAAATGACGATATCAAGTACAAGTAAATCGTGCGGAGAAAGTGCTATGAACCTCAAAGATATCCAATTGTTGTATAACTAGCGTTGTGATGAATGATAGTGTGACCGGGAATCAAATACGACAACTGATTGATTGTCTTCTTGTTGATTAAGAGATACTCCAAATAGAATTGAGGATTTTACTAAAATCTTTTTAATCCAAACGAACCTGGATGTCATAAATCCCTCATCTTGAAAATGAATCTAAAACATAGCAGGGTAAAATCGTTGATTTTCTTGATGAATCGAGAATATCAAGTCAAGAAACACCATGAAGAATAGAAAAAATCACTATTAGAACGAAGAAAAAATCTTCGTAAGACGAAGAAATGATTGCCCAGAGATAGCGAAGAAATATGTCCAAATTAATCCCAAAAAAACTAGACTTGAACAAGAAGATGACCGAAACTTTAAAAAAAAATTATCCCTACTTTTCTATGCTCCAACAAAATAACGAGTGAGACGTAAGATAATTCAATTAACAAAATAATTATAATGTTATTTTATCTGTTAATTTTTTTTATCTCAGAGGTTCTAATCTATTATATTATATAAAGGGAATTGTCCTTAGATGAATCTGTAAATTTTCTTTTCAATTTAGCTATTATCTTTATATAATATATCTAATTTTACAAAAATTATCTTTTCTGTTTTGTCCTTATTCTTATGGGTTAGTTGATATTTAGTACTCAGGTTTTGGTCAGTTTTAGTCTTTGGTCTAACATTTGTCCAATGTTAGGGTTTGATACTTGGACTTAACGTTGACCCGTATTGATTTTGCTAAGTGATGACGTGTTTAAATGTTGACTTGATTTATTTTGTTTGCACCCTCCCCAAATAATGATATACTTTTATTACATCCCTAATTCTAACACACATCATCAAGTTCTAGGGTTTTTTGTTTGAGTATAATTTCTCCATGGATATTTTCTAAACATGTTAATCTCATTTTCTGACTTGCTCGAAATTCTCCCATGCTTCACCATTAAACAACACCAACAACTAGACATTCTCCAATCACCGACAATCATCAAAGGTCATCATCACCATCAATCATCATCAAGGATTTATAAGAAGGATTTGATAAGGGATATGCCATTATGTCCATTGTGGCCCTGGACGTATCCCGTTTCTCAGAATGCTCTAGAGAATCAACTCACTTCTCATAGGAAGCGGCCCACTTCCTCATTCAGATAGGTGAGTTCTATCAAGAGTGTTTACTGCTACACCCAACTTCAATCTTAAATTGAAACTATAGAACTCATTAAGACTTAATCATAAGTCATCCTCACATGCATTCACACTATCACGTCTACACCATAGGGAAGGGACAGAGAATGGAATTCTCTGATAGTGTTTCCTTTAACCCTCCACAAATTAGTTGTCTCATTCGAAACCTTGATCTTGGGATCTCCAGTCAGCAAGGTTGAGTGTCCTTCATGGTAAGTTTAATTGATGAGCTTAAGCCCCATCTCCCTTGATGCTTTACTAACTATCTCCTTGGAAAAGCCTTTCTTCAAAGGGTCCGCGATATTCTCCTTAGACCTCACAAAGTCAACAGAAATAACGCCAGTTGAGATTAGTTGTTTTAGAGAATTGTGTCTTCTCCGAATATGAATAGATTTTTTCCGTTATAGTTGCTATCTTTAGCATTAACTATTGCAGCTTGATTATCACAATGTATAGATATAGCTGGCACAGGCCTATGCCAGAGAGGAATGTCTTCTAAAAAGCATCTTAGCCAAGCGGCTTCCTCTCCTGCTTTATCTAACACAATAAACTCGGATTCCATAGTGGATCGAGCGATACAGGTCTGTTTGGAACTCTTCCAAGAAACTGATCCACAACCTAGAGTGAAAACGTATCCACTTGTATATTTAGACTCCTCTGAGTCTGCTATCCAGTTTGCATCACAATATCCTTCAAGGATTACAGGGTATCTCTCATAACTTAAGCAAACGTTTAAAGTGTATTTTAGATACCTTAACACTCTGATAAGTGCATCCAATGCTCTTGTCCCGGATTAAAAGTATGTCTACTTAACCTACTCACAGCATAGGCAATGTTTGGTCTCGTACAATTCATTAAATACATCAGACTTCTTATGACACGTGAATACTCAAGTTGCGAAACTCCATTTCCCTTGTTCTTCTTGAGTCTACAACAAGGATCATATGGGGTACTCGCAGGTTTATTATCAAACTGGTTATATTTTCTAAGAACAGACTCAACTTAATGAGATTGACTAAGACTATAACCATTATACTCCCTTCTAATTTTCATCCCTAAATTTCGATTTCTTTTATAGGTGAAAAATGTGAGCGTGAATTAAATGGCAATTAATGGAAAATATATATATATTTTTTATTAATTGCGAATTAATCACAATTGATTTTAAAACGTTAAAAAAGATTTAATTTAGGAATTAAAACAAAAAACCATTAAGAATTGATGGGGCACTCGCTGGCTCCGCAAGCCTGCGAAGCACCGCACATGTGTGATAAGCATGCATCAATCCACTAGCCCATTGCCTTAGTCCCCCCCTACCACAAAAGCATCTAAACCCTAAGGGCCCTCCCTTAGTTGCCAATTTTGTGCTACTAAAGAAAGCACTCATCCTTGGTTTGTCCAATGTGGGACTAACCAAAGGTTCTTCATTCACTAAAGAGTGAAAATGGAATTGTTATTTCCACCCAATTCAATGGCTAGTGACTCTTTGATCCCAAGATCCAATCCCATCAAGACTATTTTAATTTTAACAAATTCATTTTCATCTCTAACATAGAAATGGAAGCACAACCCACATAATCTGCTCTTTCACTTGAATTAGACAACTCCAAAAATGAATACTTTTGGTTTACAAACCAAGTAGAGGGAATTGATGATCTTAACAATAGTCGAGGGTTTTCGTTGGATTCTCCAATCTTAATCAAGGATTCTGAAAACAGGTTAATAAGCCAAGAACTCAATCTTATAAATAGTTTTAATATGGGTCCTTCATCATCTACGGATAAGAATGACGAAGAAGCAGATGAAGGACTAATAAGAGTATGTTCATGTAATTATTGTCGAAGGAAATTTTTTAGCTGGCAAGCATTAGGTGGACATCAAAATGCACACAAACGAGAGCGTACTGTAGAGAGTAGAGATCGACTACATAGAATTACGGCTGCAGCAACTTCTTCGAATCTTTCCGTTATGCTAACATGAGAAACCACCAACGGCCGTACAATCACCACCACGTACTCTCAACCAGCATTTCTTATTTACCTCATGGATCATTAAATGTTCAAGCTCATGATTCTGCATTTAACAAACCCACATTATCATATGGTCTAATTCTTCTCATTATAAACTATATGGTCAAACTGTGCACACTTGACCTTATGTTTACGTGGGCCTTAAGACGAAAATGTAACGGTGAGACATTTTTTTCATAAATTTTTTTACGGGGCATTTTCCCGACGAGGTATGCATTTTAAAGTATTTTTTCAATTATCCCTACCTTTTTTGTACATCGGTCAGTTAACGATGGGATACTTTGTGGTAGTTTTCACTTTCAAGGTAGTGATGGTGGTGGTGTTGGTTTCAAGGGTAGTAGTTCAAATCAAGGAGATGCGACGAATATTGATTTGGTTCTTAAGCTCTAAGTTAAAATTTACTAAAATTAGGGTTTCTTTAATATGAGTTCAAATCTTTTTTCTATCACTCTTAGTCGCATTTATGTTTAGTTACTTTAGTAATTACTACATTGTAGTAATTCAACTTTGCTTCTATAGCCGATGTCTGTGGTAAAGTCATTGGATCAAAAAAAAAAAACTCTACTTCTATATGTAAATCCAAGAATCTGCTACAGCTCCACACCGATTGGATCTATTATGTATACCCATAGCGGTTAAATATATACAAGCCTGGTCCCAAATTCTTGGCAGGATCCAGCGATGCCTTGGTCATTGGTCTATAAAAAACACCTTAAAGATAAGTGGGTTAAGGAAAATTTTCTAACTGCTTTATTATCTGTAACGACATTGCAGAATTAAAGACTGCATATTTGATCCAGCATGCAATGTTCCTGTAAAATGATCCTGATTCCCTTGGAAAAATATAATCAGGTTATGCAAACACAGTTTATCAATACGACTTGAAACTTTTGAATTTAGGGTGTGTAAGGGAATAAAATACGAGCTATACGTGGTCCAGTAGTATAGAAGGAGCATCAAATTATAACAAATCGAGAAACACTGAAACAAAGCTTATAAAAAGTACTGAAAAAGACAACTTCGTTGCATGATCGACACGTGAGCTACGGGAAAGTATGGCACACTGCTCGAAACAGATAGCATCGTTGATTCCTTGACACATAACTTGCGGGAAAGCCTGACACAATAAAGGAAACTGACAAACATCGATGCATGAGAGACACGTCACAGTTGAACAGGATGCGGAACAAAAGGAATTAAAGCATGACAAGTCACTTTCAATGCCCACATGTCAGACATGCCACAATTCAAATAAGACCGCAACGTTCATCCAAATCCAAACAACAACAACTTAAGTACAAATCCGCAGAGTAGTTGCGGGATACAAAGCTAAAAGCTAAGAAAAATACAAAGTACGCAAATCAAGTTTTGCGGGAAATACAAATAAGTCTAGCGGGATACGCTACGCTTCGAAGACTAGATAAGAACAAATAGGTGGAAAGTTAGCCTGGAGGGATCCTTGAAATTGGCTATAAATACCAGGTTTTCAAACAGGAAGGGGGACTGGAAGAATTTAGTTAGAATTGGACATAAGGCATAGGAAAAGAGCAAAGAGTTTAGGTATGAGACTTGTGTAATTTTCTTAGTTCAATTGTTCTTTGATTAACATGATTTTAATTACATTGCTTAACATCTTTCTGTAACATATGATGATGATGATGATGAATAAAAAAAATATGATATAAATCTTTTCTACCCGTGGATGTAGACAATTTTATTGTCGAACCACGTTAATTACTTGTGTTGATTCGTGTTTAAATTCATTGTTCTTATTGCAAATATCTTCAGAGTGTTAATGTGTACTGATTTCATTATAAGATATCAAATTTCACTATGCTTCAAAGTTAATTGGTTGTGATCCAAAAGCCAGGGTTTTTGGCCATCATAATTTGGCGCTAGAAACAGGGATGGGTAAAAGAATTTATTCTACCTGTCCAAATCTTCAACTTTAAAAACCATGAATTTTATTACTTATAAAACTCTTTATATTAAATCAGGAGTAAGTATGTTCTTAAGTGATATTTCAAGATTCAACATATAGTTATTCTTTAAAACTTTTCAATTGATGTTAATATGGAATGAATTGATATGTTTGATTAATATCTATCCTCTAAATTAATATTCTTTGATTATCTTATACGACCTTTTAATCATAGATATGAAAATTTTGTTCATAAACTTCTGACAAAATTTTGTATTACAGCTACCAAGTTTTGATTTTTATCAAAACAGTAAAATAAACTTTAAATTGAATTTTTGAATTTGTTTCTGATGTGTTTGCAAAAAAGTGATCTAGTGAATTAATAATATCGGAATTAAAATTGGAAAGTTGTTTAGTTTTTCTGTGATAAATATAATTTAAATTAGTAATTTCTATCATTCAAATTGTTCTATATGCATATTACGGATGTTAAAAGTCCATGAATCACATATCTCATTATCTGAGCTCTTGTTTAGAACATTAACAAAGAAAACTTCTACGACAATACAAGAGTGAAGAAAGAAGGTGTCATAATACATCAAAAAAGTTTACAAAAATGGAAGCAGTAGCAAATAGAGCCATACAAGAACAAGATGATAATATGGGAAACTTGGGAAATCAAGTAATAGAGATTCCTCAAGAAAGAGAAGTAGTAGAAGAATCTCAAGGACCAGAACCTATGAATGGTCAAGCAAATAATCTAGAACACCAATCAATTAATCAACCTCAGGAAGAAACATCTCAAAACAGGGTTGATCCCATTCATCGACTGTTAGAAGAAATGAAGGAAATGCGCAAGGATCAACAGACTTGTGCAGAAAAAACTGCACTTTTAACCCTAGAAAACCAAACATTAAGACAAAAGACCTGAAAGGACGCGGAAGCATCCATTAGCAGGATACAGGGGCAAGAAGTGAGCTCAAACAAATCCTCAAAAAGCAAAGCAAGGGTCAATAAAGACCAAAGGGTGATGCTGGTGGAACTAGATTTTGATGATTTGGAACCAAGAAACAATAAATGGAAAAATATATTGAAGATATGGAGCAAGTAAGGGGAGAAATCAAAGCTTTGAAGAATAAACAGGAGGGTGGAAGATTAGAAGAAATGTTGAAAGAAGCCAGCAAAACACCATTGGCTCCACACCTTGCACATGCGCATATTCCGCAAAAGTGCAACATTCCCATCTTTGAGTTTTATGATGGGACGAAGGACCCAGCGGCACATATAAAATGCTACAATCGAAACATGACACGATAGGAACAAGATGATGTTGTCATGTGCAGATATTTTCCTTCAAGCTTGAAAGGGTCCGCACTATCTTGGTATGATAATTTTCCAGAAGGGTCGATACATTCATACGCTCAATTGACCCGTAAATTTTTGGAAACATATATGTACAACAATCCAACAGATGATGGGATGGACAAGATGTATGCACTTGCATCTTGGGCAGAGGATTCTATCCGAGACTACACCGATCGGTGGCAAGCGATCTGCCAAGCAATAGGGAATGTGACTATGGAGGTTGCAATTAACTGCTACAAGTGGGGGATACCCGACCGCATGAGCTCACTCTTTGAAGATATTCATGATAAAAATCCGAAAAACGAAGGGGGTCTCAGGGAAATTATTAACAAATACACAAGATTGCAAGACATCCAAAAGCAGCATCCGAGGATAATTTCTCAGCATCAGAGGATTGCCAACAGGGAAAATTTTGTAGAATCATCAACGAGCTTCGGGAAAATGGTTGCGGCTAAAAATCCTAATATTGAATTCAAACGGGGCAAGCCGTATGAAGAAAGAAAATTCAACAACCAATTTGAGGATCGAGTTTATACCAAACTTAATACTTCATATACGCAAATTTTGAATGCCATAAAAAACAGACCAGATTTTGAATGGCCGTGGACAAAAGGAAAGCAACCATTATACACGCAAGGATCAAAAGAATTGTGAATATCATTGTTTCCATGGCCATCTGATAGACACATTTTAGTGTCTAAATTACACCTTAATTTCTAGTGAGTTAGTATTCGATTTTGTGTCTATTACGTGTTTTATTGCTTTTGCAGGTACATTAGAAGAATAAAGATTTGTGGAAAAATTGGCTCAAAAAGTGATAAAGGCACCCAAGGACAAGTGT
>JAJJMC010014297.1:3222037-3242999 GCA_023531435.1 Papaver californicum | reverse complement strand
TCATTACCTTCACAAGTTCGAGAATCGAATCTCTTTTTACCACTATATAAAACCACATCACCATCCTACAAACAGATGGAAGAATTGAAAATGCAAGTCCAAAAATTGATTCATATGGGAGAATTGAAAGAATTCCTTTACTTGCCCAATCTTCCACCAAGAATCAACACGGGAAAAGCTGTAAATATTCCCCAAAATAACCGAACTATAAATATGATTTCTTATACAGAGTCTGGACAATCATCTATGAGTGCAGCTATTGACAAGAAGCTGCAAAAAAGGGTTTATAGTCATGAGATCTTCAAAGTTACGGGAAGAGTCACGAAAACACGGGAAGAATGGATGGCTTCCCCGATAACTTTTTAAGCAGACGAGGTTGATCAGGAAGTAGAGACACGTAATGATCCATTGGTGCTCACTCTACTAGTGTCTGGGTGGAATGTAAAAAATATCGTCATGGATGGGGGAAGTTCCCTTAATGTGTTATTTTATGACACATTCCAAAAAATGGGTTTGAAGGATGATCAGCTTGTACCATCTTGCTACACTATCTATGGGTTCAATGGCGTAGCCTCAAAACCAAAAGGGGAAATCCTACTTGATGTTATGGCAGGACCAATAAGCATTTTGACTAAATTCAGTATAATAGAGGCACCATATCCATATAATGCCATTATTGGTAGACAATGGGTTCATCAATTGAAAGGAGTAACTTCAACATATCAACAATACTTGCGATTCCCAACACCGCAAGGGGAGATGGAAATAAAAGGAGATCAGAATGTTGTGAGGTCTTGCATCCTTACAGAAACTCGCATGAATGAGGAACAAGATCAACAACAACAAGATAAAAAAAAAGAATGAAAGTCTAAGAAGAAGTAGTAAATCGTTATCAATTGTGGAGTAAAATATCGTACCAAAGGTCTTTCTTGGAACCGATACTTCAACGTTAATCACAAAAAGAAGGGTAAAAAATTCACATCAACATTCATTATGAAGTTGCGGAACTTTGTGGGAGGACAATATGATCTACGACAAATCCTGGAGTATCAAAGGGATAAGAAAGCAAGGAAGTTTGCACTTACATGGGAAGGACCTTACATTATACAAGATATTGCGTCACAAGGTTCATATCACTTGCGGGAAATGGATGGAGAAATTTTATGGCATCCATGGAACGCACAATATCTCAAACCATATTACCCTTAAATCATCAATGCAATCATACAATAATTTGGCTTCATACTAGGTAAAGCAGAACAAATGCAATCTCTCTAGAAAGTCCATGTAAATGTCTATGAGTGTATGACTATTGGGATTTTCGCCACAAGGATGCCTAACATGACATTAATTATTGTATCAGGTACTCTCCATTTCAGGAGGTGCTCAAAAGGACCGCATCTTAATTTCCTCCTGGGCAGAGAGAAATTACATGCGCTACAACCCACAAAGTAACCCAAGGTACAATATTGCCTTGCGGATCACACTCATTCAATGCACTAACAATCGATATATATATATATATATATATATATATATATATATATTTAAAATTTTGTTTTGCAGGGGAAAAAGTACAAGGCAAAATGAAAGTGCAAGAGCAAATTTGAAAGAAGGAAAAAATTAAGGTGCGGGAGGATTGGCATTAAAAGCAGGGTTTTTAGGGACTTATTTGCGCTTATAGACTTTGGAAAATCCATCGGCTTATACTTTTCAAGATTACTGTTGACCGTCTTTGCAATTAAAACTCGAGTTTCGGCCCTCAACCAGGAAATATAAGCCATTGTGTTTTCAAGCTCCACTTCGTCTGCAGATTTTTGGACACTTGATCTCCAGAAAGTTATTTTCCCTCTTTCCGAAGCTAAGTCCCGAACTAAGCTTTCATTCATCAGAGTTTCGTGCATCAATTTGTCCTCAGCTTCTTTGGTTTTAGAGGTTAAAAGCTCTAACTGAGTCTGCGTTTCATTAGCCTTGATAGAAGAAAGCTTTAGCTGATTTTGCACTTCAGTAGCTTTGGAAATGGCAATTTCCAGCTGCTTGTTGAGTTCTTCCATCTTAGCGTTTGCAGCGCCAAGTTCACCTTCAGCCTTAACAGCTCTTGCGGTCCTTCTTTGAATTTTTCTTCAAAACCTGAAATAAAAACAACAGGTTAATCAATGCGAAAATAATATTAAACTTCAAATATACAGCAAATTAGGATACCTCTTGCGAGGGATTCAAACCCTTCTAATTCAACAACCATTGCATCTTTAGTAATATCAAGAAAATCATATTCTCCTGAAAGTTTATGATAATTGGCAGTGAGTTGTTGAAGATCTTGGCGACACTGATTTAACTCTGTTTCATTATTCCGCAATCGATTTTTCTACTTCCTTGTGCAAACGGAAAATATCACTTTCATGATGAAGAACGGAATCAGATAAAGTGCGGATTTTAACTTGGGCATCCACAAGTGCTTTCCCTTTAGCATGAGCCTCTGAAGCTGAGTTATCTCTGTCTTTAATGAGCTGCGCTATATACAAAGAAAACTGAGAATCATGATATGACCCGAAACGAGAAATTCCCGCAAGAATATTTTGACGTTCTACGCAATGCTTGCGATTCTCTTCTTCCAATTTTTCAGATTTTGCTCGTGCTTCAAGAATGCAATCCTTAGTCCACAGTAAAGTAGCATTAAACTCTTCTCTCTTGCGGATTTTCTCTCCATATAAAAGTCGATGTTGCGATCCTAATTCATTGTACTTCAGTGTAATCATATCATTACAATCGACGAGGTCATTAAATCTTGTCTTGACCTCCAAAATTTCATTATTGACTCTTACAAAATGATCTTCAAGCGCCTAACTCTATCTTGCAGCCTAGCCACAAGGCTTGAATCCCCCGCTGATCCCATAAAGTAATTCAGAAAACAAGAAAATAATTTAAGAAAATTGACGAGCTGAAAAGAATTAAATCTTGATTTTGAAGATTCAACAATTGTTGATGAAGCGCGTCATTTTCCCGCTTCAAACCCGCAGCTTCTTCTTCTACAGACCTAAATTGGGTCTCCATTTTCTTAGATCGTGCCTTGGAGAATTTATAAGTCAAGTGTGCAGCGTTTTGACCCCGGGCAAGCTGCAATTTGCAGGATTAAAGTTATAAATAGATCAAAATAAAATGAAATTTAAGGTTATTAAAATGATAAAAATACCTGCAAGAGAGATTGTTGCGGGAAACAATACACTTCACCATATGCAAACGCAACTGCCTCCGCAAGAGAAGAAGGTTGATTTATGTGGAAGGTAGGGTCGACGGGTAAACCCTGACCTCTTAGCCAGGCATTTTCCACTGGGTCATACGGTGCAGACGCATGTATTCCCGCAAGTTGGCGACCCTAGGACTATCTGATTCCACCGGCGGAGAATCATATGGAATAGATAACAACTCCTTTGACAAAAACCATCGAAAGGCTTCCTCCTCCTTGTTCATAAGATTTGAATCTTCCGCAATTCTTTTTCCTTTATCCTTCTACGGGATCTCTTCATTTATTTGTATTGCATCAGCGGCAACCACGCTTGCGACGTTAACAACGGTAGGAGCAGTTTCTACCATAATGTTTGCGGATTCACCATCCACTGCCCTAGTATCCGCTGACTCATATGCTACCGCAGCATGTGCATGCACACCTTGAATGGGGGGATCCTCTTTATTAGTCGAATCATCTTCACTTGCTGCAGCTTCAAGCGGCTCGTCAACATATAAGGGAGAGAGTTGAAAAAGAAAAGAAGAATCAAGGACAACAGTTTGGTGCAAAAAATTAATCGCAGCATCTAAAGTTTCTACCGCAACACTAACTTGTTCCGCAGAATCAAAATTTGTCAGTTGAAGGGGCATATTATGCTCTTCTTCATGTCTTTCTGGAACAGAGCTACCCTCACATCTCAAAATTGGGTAAGAAGGGGAAGAGTTACGAATTTCTCCTTCTTCCCTGTCAGTGGAAGCACAGTGTGTACCTTAGCTTTCTTCCGACCCTGTCAGCATACCGCAAGAATTCATTAAATAAAATTCAAAAGGATTATTAAAATTCATTTGGATAAGTCAATACCTTTTCTGTAGGAGTTGCGGCTTTGCGCTTAACTCCTAAGTCACCTTTTGCGCTTTCATCAGTTTGCGGCTATAAAAAAGAAGAAAAAGCATTAAACAATAATAAAGTATGATATATTTACGTACCACAGTGACAAGCGGAAAATTGAAACCAGTAAAATTTAACCGCCAGGGGCAGTAACCATCAAAACGCGTAAGAAGATTGTAAACCACACTATCTTGGATGAACGCGAAGACCTGGACCTTCAATGACCATAGGAATGCGGTACCATTTAAAATCATGATCCTCGCGGATTTTTTCCTTTAAAGGAACCTGCGTCCCAGGAATGAATTTTAGCTTGGATTATCAATTTCCGATAGCGAGCGGAATCCCTCACCACCTTTGCGGCCCGGACCAACACTCCATTTCTTATAATTCTTCACGGCAATGTTGTCCGCATACGTAGCATGAAAGTTTTCGACTGTGTAATGTTTACGTTCCGCAGGGTTAAGAACGTAACTGGTGAAGTTGGTTTTTCCCTGGCTTCGCATGCTACATTCATCTAGCACGCGCCACCAATTTCCATTGTATTGAGTAATGGATCGGTATAAACCATGTTGGGATTTGTGACGGCTTGCGAGAACCTCAAATTGGAAAGAATTCTCGCTCTGATACAAAGAAAGCTGCAAGCCCGTATCCAATGCTCTCGCAAGAATTAACAGCTTGTTGTGGCTATACTTAAACCCTTTCATCATCTCTATTGAAATTTCATCTTCAACATGATCGTAAAAGGAAACTTTGAATTGTTGAAGATTGTGCTTCCTTTTGAATTCCTCAAGGTTGACCGACCTAAAGCTAAAGCTTTCATGAGACCGCTTATTCCTAGGAGTTGGATTGCTAGCCGCAACAGGAACACTTGCGGGCCTTGTTAAGTCATAAGGATGACCTCTTGAACTACCAGATTCATCTACTCCTCTCATCCTCGACACAGGGTAACGGGATGACTTCCTAATTAAAGGATGGTCATCCTGATGAGAAGCATCACCAGAAACTTTACCATCACTCTTTCCAACCATGATAAATTTTTATCTACACAGGAAAACAAGAAAAAAATAAGTTCACCATGATCAAAAGCAAGAACAAAGCATGAAAGTTACAAAGCATAAGAACAATAAGATGTTTACTAAATCAAAAATGGAAACCAGCCAACAATTCTCTGATCAAGGGAAAGAAAGGATCATGATAAAATAACCAGACATCAAAGTAAAAGTATCATCATCATCATTATCATCATTCATTCTAATAAATAATAAATAAATAAACAAGAATATCATCAACATCATCATCATCACTGATTATTCTAAAAAATTAAGTTACAGAGATTAATAAGTAAACAAATACATTAAGAAAAAAGTTAAGAAGAATGTAGCGAAATAAAGAAGAAAACAAGGAAAATCTGTTGATTGAAAAGAAAAACTTGATCCCGATGTAAAAATCCTTAGACACAGAAGTTCAGGAGAATGAAAAGGCACTGAGGAATCTTTGAAAAGTTTAGAAGAGTGAAAAGCACAAAAACTTTAAGAAGAAGAAGACAAAAGAAATAAAGAATGAAATGAAGGAGTCGACTAACATTAAATAGGAGAGAACTGAAACTGACGAACCGTCGAAAACTGAAAGAGAGAGAAACTTTATTAGAGATTTGATTTCCTCGAAACCGCCAAACTGACAGAAACGCGGGGAGAAAAGTTACTGCTAGCGTAAAAATCGGGAAAAAGTAAAGCTAAACGTGGAAAAAGAAGTTATTGCAAGCATGAAAGTCGAAAGGGTAATCATTATTTTTCCTTTTCCAAATTTTTGCCATATGCCAAAATTCAAAAGAAAAAAAGGGCAAATTGTAATGGAATAAAATCCGAGCTACACGTGGTCCAGTAGTATAGAAAGAGCATCAAATTATAACAAATCGAGAAACACTGAAACAAAGCTTATAAAAAGTATTGAAAAAGACAGCTTCGTTGCATGATCGACACGTGAGCTGCGGGAAAGTATGACACACTGCTCGAAACAGATAGCATCGTTGATTCCTTGACACATAACTTGCGGGAAAGCCTGACACAATAAAGGAAACTGACAAACATCGATGCATGAGAGACACGTCACAGTTGAACAGGATGCAGAATAAAAAGAATTAAAGCATGACAAGTCACTTTCAATGGCCACATGTCAGACATGCCACAATTCAAATAAGACCGCAATGTTCATCTAAATCCAAAAAACAACAGCTTAAGTACAAATCCGCAGAGTAGTTGCGGGATACAAAGCGAAAAGCTAAGAGAAATACAAAGTACGCAAATCAAGTTTTGCGGAAAATACAAATAAGTCTTGCGGGATACGCTACGCTTCAAAGACTAAATAAGAACAAATAGGTGGAAAGTTAGCCTCGAGGGATCCTTGAAATTGGCTATAGATACCAGGTTTTCAAACAGGAAAGGGGACTGAAAAAATTTGGTTAGAATTGGACATAAGGCATAGGAAAAGAGCAAAGAGTTTAGTATGAGACTTATGTAATTTTCTTAGTTCAATTGTACTTTGATTAACATGATTTTAATTACATTGCTTAACATCTTTCTGTAACATATGATGATGATGATGAATAAAAAAAATATGATACAAATCTTTTCTACCCGTGGATGTAGACAATTTGATTGTCGAACCACGTTAATTACTTGTGTTGATTCGTGTTTAAATTCATTGTTCTTATTGCAAATATCTTCAAAGTGTTAATGTGTACTGATTTCATTATAAGATATCAAATTTCACTATACTTCAAATTTAATTGGTTGTCATCGAAAAAGCCAGGATTTGTTTGGCCATCATAGGGTGAATTGCAAAAACGTTACCTTCCTATTTCCATGTGCTTCAAAAAAAAAAAAAAAAGGTTACCTATTTCCAGGGAAACTTCTCACAACCACAAGTGGCAAAAGGGATGGTGGCAGCTAGCGGGTTAAAGTGGGTACCAGTAATATATCCACGAGCGTAAATCATAACCGTCATAGCAAGTCCCCTAGGGAAAGTCAGTAAGTCACGAGACTCACCACCTTATCATTGTTTAAGTTCACATTTACTACAGCACATCCAGAGAATATGCATGAAAAATGTTCCAATTTTTTCTCGTTAAAATGGAGTAGCAAGGTTTTAAAGCTTCTCCGCCACCCCCTATCTGAAATAGAGCTCCATGATTTGAAAGTTCAACGCCAGCTTATAAACTCCAACACACAGTGATCATAAACACACAGTGAGCTCCATGGTCGTTTGTATTTTGTACTTTGTAATCATAAACCCACTGGCCCATCCCTTCATAATAACTCAAACACACAGTGAGCTCTTCCGGTTGCATTATAAAAGTTTTGGGTTACAAAGTGAATGGGCTTTTCCAATCACTCTACCACCTAAGTCACCATTTCATTCCCATGCATAGAGAATTTGACATTATTTATACTCGGAGGACAGGGAGAAGGTTAGAAAATCTTGGATTAGGAGGGTCTTGTGAGTTGCTGAGTCTTCCCGAACATTCCAAGAGCCACCCTACTGTGTGGAACTTTAGTGAAAAAGCCGTCTAATAAGTTAATGTTTATAATCTTTTTGTTCTGAAATCATGAAATGCAACTAAATATGTTACCCAAAAAAGATTTTGGTAAGAAACAAACATCCCAATTTATCTGATAATATTGTCTACTAACATCCCAATTATTATTTTTTCCGATCCGACTAGAGGTAGACCAACCTACTAGTCAAAATGCAGACCAACACCTCTCTAAAATAGGATTAACAGGGATAGGCATTTATGGCATGGTTAGGGTTTTTTAAGTGAGATATGATTCGTAATTCATTGATCTGTATTTGGGCTCTGTTGTTTGTCTACCTTTACTGTTTTCCTTCTTTTTTGGGGCTTTTTTAATCCCAAGCATTTGAATTGCAGGTTAGTTTTGAACATATGAGTTTATCCAGGTGTTTACTTAAATCAATAATGCTTTTCTTGATGATTGATTGGGAAAAACTTGACTTCTACTATCTATTTATACGATGGGATTCAAAAAAATGCAAAAAGAAAAGCCTGTTGATAAGATCCTTGCCGTCAAGGAACTGATCTTTTATTTTCTTCATTTCTTGCATCCTGATGAGATAGGATAAAGGGTCAGACAACTTGCAAGAAAATGCACATAAATAGGTCCACACTAAATACCATGACTACTTGCAAGAACATGTACGTAGATAGGTCCACTCCAAATAACATGACTACCCTAGGGATTGTTGAATTATACGGGGTTACCAAATCCATATAAAATATTACCAAATCCACGTAGAATTAAATTATTCTCACCATTTGATACACTCCAGTGGTAGTCTTCTATATAATTTAGTAATTTCTATAGTAATCTTGATAAATATATATATTTTTTTTTCTACCGATTTATGTGTTTTCAATGTATATGTTTCGTTGGTATATTTTTTTTCGTATCAATCTTCGTACTTTTAGTATTTTATTTTAGTTCCAGAATTCTTTAAGTGGAAATAGGGTTTTATATGGGTTGGTCCTCGACTCGGATCGAGCCCGATCTAATTCCACATCGACAAAAATACCAAAAAAATTATAAATGGATAATTCAAAAACTGTGAAACTCAAAAACCGAAAGAATCTGTTCTGGTTGGTTTTTGTTTTGAGGTCCCAAAAACAAAAAAAATAAACAGATCAAAAAAGGATCCAAAATTTAGCTAATTTTTTTCTAATTATATATATATTATTAAATATTATACAAGCATAAATATTTATATTTACTTTATTTAAAAAAATTATAAACACAAATATATTTTTCTAAAACCATCAATAAAAAAATTCTAAACAATCTCCTCTTTTAGTTTTTCCTCGAAACCCTTTTTAACAATTTCAAGTGTTTTCCTTGACAAATGACACCTACTATACCATTATTATTTTTAACTACACAACTTTTTCCAAAGAAAAATTTAGATGGATTCAATCATGAATGAAAAAATAGTACAATTAAATTCATAAGGATCATTGAACTCACTTCTTCTCAAGCCGATAAAGTGATAAACTGAGAATAATTTTAAATAATTTGTTTGATTGATTGTTATTTATCTAATTTGTTCATCGGGGTACAATTGCTTTAGTTTTTTATTGAACAAAATGATTTTATATATTAGCTAATGAATTGCTTAATTAACTAGATTTTTATTTCTAGTTAAATATCTAAAAAAATGGAAAAAAAGAAAAAAAACTGTAAAAAGATAGAAAAACCGATAAGACGGTTTAGGTTTAGATTTCCAACTTTTAAACGGAGCATGATTTGGTTTAGTATTCGGTTTTTCATATAAGATGCCGGTGTGGTTCTTGGGTGCACAAGCCCAACCCATACCAACCCATGCCCATGCACAAGTGGAAACATTCTCTGTCGTCCTAGTTTGCATCTTACCTAATGAGGTTATCGGATGTTCTTTAAATCATGTGAATATTTTTATTTGAACCTTTAATTAGAAAATACTCTCATAAATTGGGGGATACTTAAAATAAAATAAAAAATATTATGAAGTAATTTGCAGAATCCTTTATCCAAATAATTTTGGTAACGGCTAAATTACCCTTTATATTAATTAGTTATATAAATTAGATCAGTTATAAGTTAGATTAATTAGCTAACACAAAAACAAGTTAAGATTAAGTTTAACATGTTAAGTAATTTTGGTTTTTTGCTTTTAAGTGTTATAGAATTGAGAGAAGAAGAAAAAGGATTTTGGAGAATTTTGAAAGTTTGATCGCGATCGATTAAATAACTGAATTACAATAACAATCCAAAACTATTGGTTCTG
This sequence comes from Papaver californicum, assembly GCA_023531435.1. NCBI lineage: Eukaryota > Viridiplantae > Streptophyta > Magnoliopsida > Ranunculales > Papaveraceae > Papaver > Papaver californicum. The sequence goes on along the minus strand of JAJJMC010014297.1, from coordinate 3,233,053 downwards.
AGGAATATTATTCAAGTTCTTTTCATTATAGAACTTGAACCTAGTAAGTCGTAACGATTGTCTGCAATTTGGAGAACGTTGAATCTGAGATGTAAGCTAAATGGTGTGCAAAGAATGAAACTTATGAGATAAATACAAGATCTGTATACAATTTATAATCATGTATGTTACTCCCTCCGTTTCAGGAAAAAAGTTACTATCACTTTTTTATTTTAGCCTATTTTTAGGTTAAAATAAAAAAATGATAGTAACTCTTTTTCTGAAACGGAGGTAGTATTAAACAAGAGAATTTCTTAAGTCATTAATTAGTATCAGTTAATCTCAATTCACCACCATATAAAATATAATAGATTGTGAAGAATAACATAGAAGATATACCAAGACAGTTTGTTTAACTGACTTGCAGTCGACATAAATAAATGAGGAAGACAACGCCGACGTAATACAATCGGCATTGTATTCATCGCTTAAACTATACCGACACCAGGTACCAACGGTATTGTATTCATCGGTATTGTATTCGTTATATCGATACAAAAGTCTAAGTTGACATTGTATTCAACCTCTATTGAAATGAATCAATTTTATCCATTTCAATAGAGGTTACATTTAGTTTTAGGGACCCTCAGCCTTATAACCCTTTCCTACATAATCATTACCCTTACTGACAATAACTTTCCCAGATTCCAAAACAAGTTTAAAACCCTTATCATCTAAAACACCACAAGATACAAGATTTTTGCAGATGTCCGGAACATGAAGAACTTCATTCAATGTGAAAGTTTTTCCAGAAGTGAGCTTTAGCCCAACCTTGCCTTTTCCCGCAACCTGTGCTGCAGATGAGTTACCCATGTAGAGTTTCTCCCCTTCCCCTACCTCCTGATAGGAGGTGAACATATCTCTGTTTCCACAGACATGCTTGGTAGCTCCAGAGTCTACCCACCAGTCTCTCACATTGGTTACCAAATTGACTTCATACACCGTGCCAGAAAACTCGTTCTTGTTGTTTTCAACCAAATTAGCATTGTTTTTCTTATTATTAAAGTCCTTACGTTTTCAACAGTGCATTGCCATATGGCCAGGAATTCCGTAAACATAACACGCACCTTTAATTTTACCAATGCCAGATTTGGGTTTCTGAAACATACCTTTCTTGTGATGACCAGGCTTGCGTTTGCTGCTGTCGCCCTTTTCATTATCGGAAGACTTGTGTTCGATCACATGAGCCTTGTTGGACATGTCCCTTGCGTAAGATACATTCTTGTCTTTGGAGCACAGTAATTCTTCCACTTGAATCTTCTTACCCAAACCAACCATACTGACTTCACCAGTTTCATGTCTCAATCTACGTTTGTATTCATACCAAGAAGACGATAATTTCTCAATCACAGCAGACACTTGAAACGTTTCATCTATCATCATACCTTCAACAAGAATTTCATTGATAATACGCTGAAGTTCAAGGAATTGATCAACCACATATTTGTCATTTGACATTTTGTATTCCAGGAACCTGGCTACCAAAAACTTCTTACTTCCAGCGGTTTCAGCTTCATATTTTGCTTCTAAAGCATCCCTGCAACAATGAAAATACTAAACAGAAGAAGTTGTTAAGGTTAATAAAATCACTGAATTGATGCACACACAATGGACAGAGCCACCTGCTCAGCAAATTGTCCTTAACACAATAGTCTGCGGGTACTCCTCAAGAATGAGAGATGCTATGCCCCAACAACGAAGATGTGTCTAGGATAGAACTGCCCGTTATGACTAGTATAAGCACAATACTAGTCACCCTCAAACGAACTCAACAACAATTTAGATGGAAGGGAAATAAACAAGCAGTGCGCAAAACAAAGCAAGAAGAGGGGAAAAGAAGACATGATAGTAGCTGCTTTTGGAGTAAGTTGAAATGAAGAATTCGCTTTTCATTTTTAGGCAAAAGAAGAGAATAGTTTTAATGGCAATTGAATGAGAATCAATTCCGTGCATGAAGCAAGGACATAAATTTTGAAACGGAATTAAAACGGTCAATTTATTCTCTCTTTAATTCAGCTTAAATCTCGCCGGGTCAGACGCCCCTCCACATTTAAAACAAACTTTAATTTAGTTTTAAATTCTTTAAGGAAATAATTTATGTTCAAAAAAGTAAGTCTTGGTTAGCCCGCAGCTACGCCCGCAACCGCAGGTCCGCAAGCCGCAAACGCAGATGTGTGTGTGCTTCGGTGCGAAGCACCGCGCGTGTGTGAAATGTATGGCTGCACTAACTAGCCCATAGCCTTAATCCTCTCCCAACCATAAAATAGTGTAAACCCCTAAGGGCCCTCCCTTAGACGCAACTTTCTAGGTAATAAGGAGAGGAATCATCTTTAGTTTCTCCAATGTGGGACTAAAGTTTCATTCACAAGTGAAAATGAGCTAGTTTCTTTAATGACCCCTTGGTCCTAAGATCCATTCCTATCAAGACCAAAAAAACATTTTAAGTTCATTTTCTCCAATAATTACTAACGTAATATTTACGTCATTTATAGGCGATTCCATTACTTAATCATTCTTATTATGAGGTCAATGTTAATTAAACTTGGATAAATTTTTTGACAACTACTTAATTGTTTTTAATATAATAAAAGAATATATCTTCTCCAATATATAAAAATTCTTTATGAATCAATAAACATTAATTTATTGGTAAATGAATAATATTAAACAAATACTTTTTATTGGTATGGATAAAATCTATACATAGTCATTCTAGGTCCACGTATGTTGAAGATAGTGGTTATAAAATTGATAGAACCTAAAATCGATGAAATACCGGATAGATATGTATTTATCAAGGTTAAACTATACATAATAATTAAATAAAGAAGTAAATAGGAACTCAGATTTGCTCTAAAAATTCCTAAATCTGGCAAAGGCTATACCGAATATCAAATGGGTAGTGAGGAAACAAAGGAAAGAGAAGAGAGATATTTTCCATCCAAATGATATGATTCGATACCATTGTTATTACTGAGATTTCTTTCGGACATTAGTCATTATTATAACCTGAAGTATGTCGCCTTTGGACAAAGAAATTTTTAGATCATAAAAATACTTGGTTAATTTGATGCATATCTCAATCATTTCAACTATTTTTCCCCACTCAAACTAAGAGATAAGGGGTGTCTAAAAAATTTAAATTATTAAATTATTCTCATTAGTTAAAATTATGTCTGTATTCTCATTTTAAATACTTCCAACTTATTTTCATTTCACTTAATATCGATCATAAATTAGATTTTTTTTCTAATTGTTTGTTTTTATTTAAAAATTTTAAAAATTTTAAAAAATTCTGGGTTCAAAAACAATCGGCCAATAAAGCACTTACATGATGGTCGATTGTTCTTGATGTTCTAGATCCATGGAGAACATCAACCAAGAATCGGGCATATGTTCTTCATTTGATGCATGGAGAACATCAATTCGAAATCGACATATGTTCTTCATTTTCATGGCCGATTGATCGCAATTGGTGGATATAATCCTCCACAAGTGTCGATTGATAAGAAAAAAGACACTCAAACATGATAATTTTTTTGTATAAAAATACATCCATAATACGTGGATATGGTTCCCCACATGTGCCGGTTGTAAAAAAAACTCAAATTCAAGATTTTTTTTGCAATTTTTTTTACCAGAATCGGTTGATATAAATGCATTTATCGACCAATTATAAACCTGACATTTTCTTCGACTGTTTTGCTCATAACTTAGTTGTCCGACATCAAAACGGCCTTATTCTTTTTACATTGGACTCATACTTTCATTGTCCACCGGATAGAGATAAAAATTCATGGATTTGGATAAGTTCCAATTGATCTTGGATCCAAAAATGTAAAGTACTACATGCAAAGGTAGATCGAAATACATACAAACTACTATCATACTTAGTGAGGATCAAAATAAATACAAGGCCAATTTTTCATAACGTTCAGTTTGGCTTCTCAAATTGCTCAAAGACTCAACGCCGTATAGAAAAAGAAAATATTTGGTCTTGTTTTAGTGAACTGTTGTAGTTGTGTTTTCCTTAATGCTAAAAACTCTTGCATTTCTTTCATGCCAAATGCTTCAACATAATATAACCTCTAAATCATGTTTTAGATTCGATATTGCTGCTTTGTACGCTGAGTGTGATTCTAAGAGAATATCTCAGGTTCAGGTCCCATGGTTTTTCCTTAGGTAAAGCTGTAATGTTTATGATTATCAAAACAGCCCAAAGCCGTAATAAATATTTTTTTAAACGAAATGTAAATTAGTGGGCAATTTTAATTCACCTATAAAATACAAGATAATAGACAACAACAAATTAAACAGAACAAAATAAATAATTTTTTTTTTTTATTTGGGAAAGAGTTCACTTGTTAATATACATCAAATTACATTCTTCTATGATCTCAATATGTATACGCTAATTGTTAATCACTGTTGCCATATTTGCTTTCCTGTAGCCAGATACTATGGAACAACTTGTGTTTTCCTGTAGCCAGATGCTAAGGAACAGCCTATCAATCTTTATACACCAAATTTACAATTTTTCTTTTTCTTTTTTGCTTTGTTATCTACATGATCTAGTGAAGAGCAAGCAGATCCATTCACCCCTCGAAGGACTAGAAGTCTAGAATCTAAAAAGGTTCCGCATACTAGTTTAGACACATCAAATATTTCTGGGGGAACCAACTTAACAAAGTTCTCTCTATCAACATTTTGCGAGTCACATACATTGTGTTTGTTAAAAGGCCCCAATGACCAGTTTTTTCATTCAAGTTCTATCGCAAGTTACCATGGTTTAAGTGGTTGTTTGTCGAGGGTCTCAAGTGATTTTATAATATTCTATCCAAGTTCTACAGCCAGTTGTTTGTCGAGGGTCTGAAGTGATTTAAGAAGCTGATAGAGCACCAAACTTGTTATGAATTTAGAAGCTGATAGAGCACGGAACTTGTTGTACGAGTTTGTGATAGTTTGGATTTGTTTGGCAGTAAGAATATTGGAAAGAAGAAAGGGGATACTGCCATCAAACTGCAGCTGAATGGGAGAGATTAAAGAGGTGGACTGGTGGGCAGGTAGCATTATATATGGAACTGTATGGCTGAATGCTTGCTGCTGGCTGTTGCTGTAGCTCGTGAACTGCACAAAACTTCTCTTCAAACTACTGTTGGCGTAGACGCGAACAAGCTCTTGGTGTTGGCTGTACACAGGTGAGATGGATGTCGATAGAAAACCAATTCAATTTCTGTTACATATTTTCTTGAGGTGAGGTCCAGCTCTCCTTATATTCTTTTTTCCCATATTTTTCAATAAATTTTTTTAGTGAGCTTTGTTTAAAAAAAATGAAGAAAAAAGAACAAAATTAATAATTAAAAAATGCTTATATGAAAAAATAATAATTTATTAAATAAAAATAAGAGATAAATGTGTTGAGAAGAGGAATGTTTTTTACTTTAAGATTTATGTTGTAATTCTCCCCCAATACGGGCTATAAATTATGTAAGTTACGATCTACATAAATATAGATGAGCTAAATACAATTTTATTGAAAATGGTCCAGGTTATGGAAGTTACGGAAGCATCGAATTCCCTGAAATTGTTGAAGCATGGCCGTCTTGATTCTGCTTTATAGCATACATTATTTTTGTGTTGATTGGCTCTATATTGGATATGATGGCCCTTATCCTTCTTGCAACCATCAAATTAATATGAAGCAGATTCTATTCCCCACCTTGTTGATAAGATTAACAAGGATAACTCTCTTTTTCTTCTCTTCCTGATTATTCTCACTTACATGCTAGCTCGTTGGTAAATGGAGGAAGGAAAGAAGATGGATTTTGCGACACAATTATAAACATGACTATGCTACCTCGGGGATAATAAATTGGTGTAAAATAAAATAATCCTTCACCCAAAGATCTACTAGGCTTTTGGTAACCTCTGGAGTAACCTTTTTAAATGTCTGATATATTAGCATAAGTAGGGGAACAAAAACATACATCATATTATGAGCTGGGGCGAACAAATAGTGGAATATTTACACCAGAAAATCAAGTTTATCTTTTTTTAGAAATAACCTGTTTTGCTTTTACCTTCGCTAAGAAAGAATCACTAGAAATATTTTTATTTGGAAAATAATATCTTTCTAAGGGTAGTAATTAAAAAAACGATTTAGAAGCTGAATTTTTGAAAAGAAATAGATTTAGGAACCAGTTAGATAGAAATATTAATTGCACATCCTTATAATACACCGGTTCTACCCCTAATTACGAGGAAAACGGTCCCACATATTAATTAATCTACTAATAGTAAGATTTAGTTTATTAGGAATTGGAATGTGGGGCTTTATCTGTGGTTGGGGAGGAGCTTATTGTCAATCATAAACTTTTCTCCTTTTTATTATCCTCTTTATATCCCCTTAGTTGACACTTTGAAAGAGAAAAAAGTTGAACCCTTTTTGCTATTCTAATCAAATGTTCTTTCGTGTTGGGATCACCACTAACATTATCAGACATCTTTATCCTCTTATATAACTTTTGTTGCCGAAAGATTAACGGAACAAGTACTACTGATGGTCTTTTTGTTGGGCATCCTCGGTGGGGTTCTATATCTCATGTATCATCTTTTCTGCTAACAATTGCGTATTGTAATATGGGGTATTTTCGGTGCATGCAGTATGCATGGTTCATCATGCCAAACCTACCATCAAAAAAACAAAAACAAAAACCGAAACCAAAAAGAAAAAAAAATAATTGAAAAAAAAAACAATTAAAAAAAAGGTTGTTAAATCGGGAAATAAGAAAACAATACGTGATGAAAATTTTAACTTTTGCGATTGATTTTGTTTCGCCTGTTAAAAAGAAAAAAGAGATGAATTTTGTTTTTGTCTTGATTCTTGATACGAAATTAAGTTAAGCATACATTTTGGACTTATGAAGGATAATAGTCCCATATTGCTAATATCCCAATAGTGAACTTAAAATATAACATGGAAGGGTCACTTCATTCTTTGCCAATTGGTTTTGAGTTGGATGCCCGCAGATTTTAACAAAAATTTTAGTTTGATGATTTTGACTTTACCGTTTTAAGCGTTTTACTTTTTTTTTTCATCACCGGTTAAGAGCAAGGACTATTAGGCTTGGGAGTCTCATTTAAAATGAAAGATTTGATAAATTTGACCAAATTTAGTCCTAATATGGGTAGAGAGAAACTCCTTTCATCCAAAATTTATCAGAGTTTCATTCAGATGATAGAACGGGTGAAAGTTTTCACTACAAGGTTAAAAATTTACCGCTTGAAATAAATTAAAAAAAATGACAAATCATTTGCGGTATAAAATAAACAAAAAATTACGGTAAACTGTTTATTCATTTTTGACGGCCTTTGCTTTGCCGTTTATATTCGTTTCCAGACTTAACATAGACTTATATTTATCTCTACTTTTTCTGAAGAGAGAGATTGAAGTAGTAGTGTAAGACTGTGAGTGTGATATGAAGAGATTTTTTTCTACTTCTATGTTCTTCTATCTCTTCTCGGTCCAACTGTATTCTCTCTTTTCTTTCCTTTCCTTTTTTCTTCACTTTATGCAATTTCTACTCTGAGAAATACTAAAGAATGATGGCTATTTTGGGTACCAGCAGAGAAGAGAGATATAACAAAGAGAGAATGGTTATTCTACTGTATTCGTACTGCCACGTGATAGACAGATACTTCAATGCTTTTAGCTTAATTATAGACACAAAAAGAAAGAGAATTCTATATGGCATATGCTGTTTACGCAGTTTTATTTTATTTGAACGGATAAATATATACCGTTATGGGCTTATGCATTATATCTCATAGTGATTTTTTCACTCCTTCGTACAGACTTTCATCTATTTTAAAAGGATATACTACTAAAACGGTATACTTTAAAAATGAATTGAAAGAAATTTTATGGCTTGGCGTCACACAAAGGCAATCTTTTTCCATACAGTATAGTCTAGTTGAGAGCATGGTCCCGCTCACAAAGGCAATCTTTTTCTATATAATGACAAAGTGGACTAATGGTATTCATCAAAAGATCTGAATGCTTGGCTCTTTCAAAAACCAAATAGCTACTAACCCACTTAACTAGAGATATACAAAGAGGTTAATTACTATAGGCGGGCCTTTTATATCACTATACCTATCATCATGTGGTTGACTTTACCATTGTTGACAAATGTTTCAATGGTCAAACGTTGAATCATGATGATGTGCACTAACTCCATTAAGTAGTATTCTAATAAGATTCTAGACTGTGATAAAAGGGGCTGCAATATAGATCTCTTCTCGATTAAGGCAAAGAGAATGTTCTTTTTAAGAGGCAAATGGAATTGTTGAGGAAGTGACCCCAAAATTACCTGGAAAATATGTACTGTGATAGAGAACGAGAGGCTACAGTGGTAAAGAATGACAGGCGCATAAGAAGCTTTAACCAGCCTGCATGTTAGATGTACTCGTGGTCATATAATCATGGTTATATAGATAGTTTTTATGCAATAACCTTAAATACAGGTATAAGAAGATTGGTTAGATTTACTCAGTGTTTTAATAGGTAAGTAATTGATGGAATTATAAATGGAGTTGGTACTACAAGTTTATTTATAGGAGAGGGGATCAAAAATATAGGGGGCAAAAAAATATCTTCTTATCTATTCTTCTATTCATTTTTTTTATTAATTTTTTTATTAATATTAATTTACAACAATTTATGATAGAGAAGGTCTTTATCTTCTTTAAGTTTAACTATTTCTAACTTCGAATTTTTTCCGAACAAAGGGAAGGTGATTGCTAAAAAATCTAGCAACACAACCACATAAATCAGATGATAAATCAGTAGGCAAACCTAAGATAAAGATTCAAATGAAAAAGTAATGAAAAGATAAGGCAAAAAATTGAAAGAAGAATCATCACAAACAAGTTTAATGTGGTTCGGAAAATTGCCTACGTCCACAGGTAATGAAAATTTTATTGTCATATTGATGGTTCATGATACAAGGTGATAAATTCCATTGCTAGGTATCTCAAGTTTTTTCTCTTTAAAAGTGAAATTAATCTCCGAAGAAAAAGAAAAGTCCCCCTATCTAATACATTTGTTCTCTTTATAAAGTGATGATAGAAATGGCTTTTACATAAATGCACATTTGTTTTTATCTTCAGAGTATTAATAAGCTGCCTGCTTCAACATCAAATTTTATCACGTGTCGATGAAAATCCGCCACGTGTCAATGATGATCTTATCCTTGAATGATCTTAGTCTGACCTTGGTGCAGGAAGATGACACTTTTATTATTGTCTCCAATTAAACTTGAAAACACGAACATGCTTGGTGCAGACAAGTTCACATAAAGAGTGAGTGCCCTTTAGATGCGGAACTATCTATCCTCCGGATCAGTTGGGGAACTATCCTCAGGCTCCTTGTTACTTAAATATTTGTTGTGTGGATATGGTTGTTGAAATCTTGATAGATTTATTGTACTCACAATTTGCCCCTTTTCCTGAGGATGGTTGATGAACAATCCTTAAGAAAAAACCATTTTTTCCTTATTCATATGTATTTTGGTTGTGTTTGTCATCAAAGAAAGCAACTGCTTTTATTTCTTGCGGGTTCACACAGACTTGATGTTGGTGTATCCCAATTCCTTGGTGAGCTTCTTTGGTTCTGACCATATTCTTCCCCAGTGGTTGGTCTTTATACGTTTCTTTGGTCAACAGTTGGATCAAAATTTTAAAGTTTCACTCCGCTTTTGAAATTTCACTCCGCTTTACTTTTATAGGGGTAAAATTGAGTGTTTGATTTCTATGTTAAGATTGAGTGTTTAATTATTATCGAACAAAATTGGTTTTTACCTTGCGTCATCTTGAAGGGTGTTGTCACACTGTGGCCCCGACTCTGACTGTGAAGGTATCATATGTTGAATATGATTGTACCAGTTTCATAGTGAGCGAAAAATATCATGTTAGGCAACTCTTTCTTATGAACAATCCATTGAGATACTTATACGGATTGTTCTGAGAGATCTCACTTGTCGTGCTTTACCTAGTATGACGAGGACCAAAGGTGCATGCCCTTTTTCTTTTGAAGGCTAGTTGTCGCAGCTTTTGAAAGCAAAAGTCTTTATCGTCGTACAATCAAACTAATTATATTTTTTAAACACAAATTCAACATAGTAAGATTGACTAAGACTATATCCATTAGAGTTTTTTCTAATCTCCATCCCTAAGATCACATCAGCGGGGCCTAAGTCTTTCATGTCAAAGTTCTCCTTTAGCATGTTCTTTGTAGAATTAATTACATCCATGTTTGTACCAAGTATAAGCATATCATCAACATACAAGCATACAATCACACAAGCATCATTCACAAGTTTAGTATAACCACACTTGTCAGATTCATTGATTTTAAAACCACTAGAAATTATTACATGATAAAAAATTTCATGCCACTGTTTAGCTGCTTGTTTCAAACCATACATCGATATTTTCAGTTTACAAACTTTGTTTCACAACCTTTCCCTACAAATCCCTCAGGTTGGTCCATGTAAATTTCTTCATCTAATTCACCATTTAGAAAAGCTGTCTTTACATCCATTTGATGTATCTCTAAGTTATGAATGGCAACAATAATAATTAACATCCTAATGGAAGTAATTCTCGTAACAGGTGGATAAGTATCAAACAAATCTATACCTTCTTTTACCTCTTCTAGGATCAAATTCAACTTCATCTTCCTTTAAAGGTAATGTCTGACTAGTCGAAGGGACATCTAGGGGATCAACACATATCATGCGAGAATCAAATTTCAATGGAAAAATATTTTCAAAGAACACAACATCCCTAGATTCCATAATAGTATTCACACTAATTTCAGAAATTTCAGAACTTACAACCATAAATCTATATGCAATAGTATGAAGACAGTGTCAACAGTTTTGAGTCATATCTTGGTTCTAGGGGGAGGGGGGG
>JAJJMC010014297.1:3182377-3221937 GCA_023531435.1 Papaver californicum | reverse complement strand
TTTGGGTCCTATCTTGGTTCTCTTAGGTGGAGGAATAGACACCTTATACAAACACCCCCACACTTTAAAGTATGCATAAGAAGGTTGTCTACCTTTCCATAACTCATAGGAGTTTTGTCTGATCCTTTAAAGGGTACTCTGTTCAAGACATAGCAAGATGAGAGGACGGCCTCCCCCCACAAGTTTGCAGGTAATCCTGAACTAATTAATATAGCATTCATCATCTTCTTAAGGGTTCGGTTCTTCCGTTCAGCCACACCATTAGATTGTGGTGAATAAGGAGGGGTTACTTCGTGTATAATGCTGTGTTATATGCAAAAATCTCCTATAGGAATTACATACTCACCACCACGGTCAGACCTAACATTTTTAATGGTATCACTCATTTGATTTTTCAACTTCTAGTTTATACATCTTAAAGGCTTATAAGGCATCATCCTTACCTTTAAGCAAATATATGTGACAGTACCTCGTACAATCATCTATAAAAGTGACAAACCATTTCTTACCACCTCTAGTTTGAACTGATTTCATATCGTCTAGGTATGAATGAATTAATTCTAAGGGTTTAGAATTTCTTTGAACATTTTTTCTAAAAGGTTTTTTAGCATGTTTTGATTCTACACATACTTCCATTTATGTTCATTATCCAAACTAAATTTGGGTATGCAGCCTATGCTAGCCAGTTTATGCATTGACTTATAATTTACATGTCCAAGTATACCATGCCAAACATTTAATGACACACGAACATAAGCAGAAGAATCAATTTTATTCATTTCATCAGAGGTTACATTAAGTTTAACAAGATTTTTGCAGATGTCTGGAACATGAAGTACTTCATTCAATGTGAGAGTCTTGCCAGAAGTGAGCTTTAGTCCAACTTTGCCTTTTCCTGCAACCTGTGCTGCAGATGAGTTACCCATGTAAAGTTTCTCCCCTTCCCCTACCTTCTGATAGGAGGTGAACATATCTCTGTTTCCAGAGACATGCTTGGTAGCACCAGAGTCTACCCACCAGTCTATCACATTGGTACCAATTCAACTTCAGACACCGTGCCAGAAAACTCGTTCTTGTTGTTTTCAACCAAATTAACATTGTTTTTCTTATTTTTAAAGTCCTTACGTTTTCTACAGTGAATTGTCATATGGCCAGGAGTTCCACACACAATGGACAGAGCCACCTGCTCAAATTGTCCTTAACACAATATTCCGCGGGTACTCCTCAAGAATGAGAGATGCTATTCCCTCACAACGAACTCACAACAAGATATGAAGAAATGAAATAAACAAGCAAGCGCACAACAAAGCAAGAAGAGGGGAAAAGAGCTAGGGATAGTAGCCTGTTCTGTGATGAATTCGAATGAAGAAATTGTTTTTCTTTTATAGGAGAAGGAGAAGAGGAAAAACAACCCAACAATTAAGTCAGAAATTATGTGCTAATAATGTCGACATTGTGAAAAACGGGCATAAAATAGTCTTGCCGGGTCAGACGCCACCCTCATTAACACAAGATTTATTTTTGAAATTTAAATTTATTTAGAAAATATTTCAAAAGAATTTTGTCCAAAAAGACAAGTCTTGGTTGACCCACGCCCACAACCACACCCGAGCCCGAGCCGCCCTCCCGACCCGACGGACTGCGGCGGCGTGCGTGCGTACTTTGATGCGAAGCACCGTGCGTGTGTGAAATGTGTGGTTGCACCAACTAGCCCATAGCCTAAGTCCTCTCCCTCACACAAAAGTGTGCTGACCCCAAGGGGCCTCCCTTAGATGCAATTTCTAAGTAATATGAAGAGGCAACATCTTTAGTTTCTCCTATGTGGGACTAAAGGTTTCATTCACAAATAGTAAAAAAATGAGCAAGTTTCCTTAGTGACCCCTTGGTCCTAATTTCAATTAATCCAAAACCAAAAACAAAACAAATAAGATTATTTTCTCAAACATATTTCTTTGTCGTGTATCATAACTCAACAAAAAACCATACAGTAAATTTACCAAAGAAAAAATGACAAAAAAATAAGAGCTGGTGTGTTTGTCCAAATCTAGCAAGCCATTTATAAACTATGTTTTAAAAAATCATATCTTCTCTAAAAATAAGGGCTATAGGATAGAGTGTTTTAACACTCTATCCTTTTTAAAATGGAGGAATGATTAGATGAAAGAATCTTTTTACACTATGAGATAGTAAAATAAAGAAGCCGGAAGGGTGAACTTTTTTCGTCTAGCTTTTATAAATAATAATAAAATATTAATCAGACGGGTCCGTCTGACTTTCAAATTTGTTTTCAACTGTTGGATCAATGAACTTTAACCGTTGGATGAAACTTTTACCCAGACGACTGATGTTCACCTGTCCAGTGAAGACTGGCGAGTACTTCTTCGATTGAAGGAGTTGATAGACTTTAGGTGAAAGAAAGTTTTTTCTCTACCCATACTAAAATCTAATTTGATCAAAATTAATTAAACTCTTTCCTTTTGAAGAAAAGCATTCTACCGGGCAGACCTCGTAAGTAAAAAAACAAGAAATAGAGAATGTAAACATAGAAAAGATCATGTTTCAGAAAAAAAGTAAAAATAAAAATCCTTTAACATAAAATATAAGTTAAAACTTCAGAATCCCATACACATTACGCATGCATTTTTTACTACTACAGTACTACTTATCAAAGTAAGATACTCGTGTACACCGTCATGTGTGATATTGGATTTAGCATTTTACAACTACAGTTTTTGCTCCAATAATTGTGTTCATATCTTGAGATCAAATTTTTCTTTCTGCCCGCTGTATCAAGTTGTTCGTCCGTTGACATATGTTATAAATAGAAAATATTATATAATGATAGGAATAAACAAATTGGATCATTTATTTAAATGCAATACAACTACTGGCACACACATGTCGGTCGAGGAACTTGGTTCGAAAGTCTTTGATCACAACAATCAAAGCTATGATACAACGTCAAGGAATAACCACATCACTGGTAGCGGGTATTTGGGCTAGTAGAAATTATTAGATAATCCAATTTGGAGGATCTGTTTAACAGGTGATTCATCCACCTAATCGATATATTTGTTAGTCTAAAATTATATTTTTGGACCAATTTTTTTCTCTGATCCATTCACGTGCGAGTATTATGATGTAATTTATATATATTCCATTCATACCTATTCCTTTAAAACCAATTCAGTTTCTAAAATTTTCAGATTCGTTTTTATTCTTTTATGTTGGTGTTTTTAGGGTTTTGTTTTGAAGATCGAATTCGGTGCTCTATAATATCTCCAACTCCATTCGTCCCAGGTAAGTTCTATAGTAAAGTGACGGTGAAGAAGAGAAAGAAGTGATGGTGAAGAAAAAGAAGTAGATCTGAGAATAGATCTAAGATGAAGAAGAAAAAGATATAAATTCATCGATTTTAGGTTTTGGTTTAGACTTTTTAATCTTCTTCTTCATTTGTGGGGTATGTAATGTGAGATATGTATCGTAGGATCATCATGAGAACTAGGTTTTCTTCTACTGATTTGTGAGTGATATCTTATGTAGAAATTGTTCTTGTACGACTTTTCTTATTTTTGTTCTTGTTTTCATCATTCTTCTTGTTTATATATGGGTATCTCAGTACTTTCAATATGTATTGATGCTTATTCAAGCATAAATTAGGTTTTTACATATGGATATGTACTGTTTGCTGGGTTCTACTTGTTTTTGGTGACTAACAGAGGTCTTCTTCTTCTTTGCAACATAAATTTTCTTCTTCTTCTACTTCTTCTATTATTATTTATTTTAATTCTTCTAGTTGTAACCATTTTTATTGATGATTTCTGCAGATTTCAGAAAAAACCAGTTTTGATATGTTTTTTTTTTTGATGATTTGTTTGAATCCTCTGTTTTGATTTTCTATTTTTGTATCTTAGTACATATCAATATGTACAGTTGGATCATACACTTTTCCCTTCAGTACATATTTCCCATCAATATATATCTATATGTAGTGTTGGACCAATATGTAATCTTGGATCATCTACTTTATTTCCTTCAATAAATATCAATATTTACTATGGGATCATACACTTTTCCCTTCAATACATATTTCGCTTTAGTACATATCAATATGTACCGTGAGATCATACACTTTTTCCTTCAGTAATATCAATATGCACTATAGGATCTTCTTTCTTTCTTCTTCTTCTTCACTGGATCTTTAACACGGTTTTTGATTTGTTTTTGTTGATGATTGCTGATTAATATGATTTCTTCTACTACTATCTCTCTTTGTTTTTCTCTCAATTGTTCTTGTTGTAATCATTTTCCTTCAACTTTCAGTAGAAATCAGTTCAGATCTACTAGTGTTTGATCTATTGATTTTAGGTTTTTGATCTTGAGTCTTGATTTTCTGATTTTGTTCCTCTTTGATCTTTTTTTTTTTGATGATTTTTACTTTATTTTAATTTTGATCTCTCTTTCTGTAACTAGTCACTTTTGAATTCGCCGCCCTAATCAGTTTCGGGTTTGATTTTTATTTTGTTTTTGATTTCAGTTTTTGAAAGTAAAAAGAAACTCGTATTGAAGACGTGGAGGATGTGGCTAAGTTCACACTGAATGTTATGGTCAGTGAAGTAATTTTTTTTTTTGAAACCTTTTTGAAACCTCCGGATAAAAGGATTTTTTCGGTGGACTATAGCATAAATGGTAGACAGGTCTTTGGACCATCTAGCAAAATTCCCTTTAAGCTATGCTAATGGAAATACAAACTTTATTTAGAAATTGATTCGAGTAATTTGGTAAAGCAAATTAGGACGAGTTAATAAACCATGCGGTGGCGGTAGCCAACATGAGACATACATGACAACAACTTGGAAACATGTTGCTCCTGTATTTTCAAACCAAATTATATTACATGACTCCATATTGATTTGAGTCTTACCATATTAATTTATAATAATAACTTTCATTTATTTTTTTGATTATAAAATAGTTTAGTGCTGACGAACTTTAAACTCTAAAAATTTATCTTTATATTCCTATCCAAAAACATCCCATTAAAAATTTATCCGTAAAAAGAAGTACTTGACAATTGAACTGTTCGTTAGGAAATCCCACCAGGAACTTAACCCACATGTTACTCCTTGTTAATAACCCCATCTTATCGGACTTCATTTCGATGAGAACAATAAATAAACTAGGACAATATAAGTGCTCACTGCATCCAAATTCCAAATCATAGATGTGTGTGTCTGAATAAACTAAAACAAACAGTCCCAAACCCAAACCCAAACCCCAAACCCAAACCCACTTTTTTAAAACCGTTGTTTGTCTTTCTTTCTTTCTCTTACTCCAATCTCCAAGAATCTTGTAAGAAAAATATTCTAACTCCAAAAATGGATATTTAAAGATTGAGAGAGTTGATTGGATTATATGTTCGAAAGAATCCCTTTTGGTCTTGTAAAATTGATTTTGATCAAAAACACATAGAGAAAGATGAGAATACAGAGAGTTTTAATTTGGTTACTAATAATTGGATTGTTACTAGAGATTGAAGCTAAACCTCAAAGGAGGATACTATTAGATACAGACGTTGATACCGATGATTTCTTTGCTCTTTTATATCTTTTGAAGCTGAATCGATCAGAAATCGATTTAAAGGTATGCTGATTTTCACTCGGAAGAAATTGACTCAGTTTTAATGGATACTAGACTCTGTTTTTCCTCTGTTTTTCTCTGTTTGTAGAACACATGGGTTTAGCTTTTCGTCGAGTTGAATCGGGGTTTTAGTTGTCAAAATATGAATTACTGTAACTAGAACAAACTAATTTCTATTTTTAACTCATATTTAGTTACTCTATTCCATCGGTATCCAATTCTCAGTTGGAATTCTGAGATTGTTTTCCTGTTCTAAGTATATTTTTGGTTTGAATTATGATATAGGCAATTACAATTAGCACAAATGCATGGGCGGATGCGGGGCATGCTGTGAATCAAGTGTATGATATGCTTTACATGATGGACCGTGACGACATTATGGTTGGTGTGGGAGGTGAAGGTGGAATATCACCCAATGGTACAATATATCCTAATGTCGGTGGTTATCTTCCAATTATAGAACAGGTGTGGTTACGATTATCTATTCATACACTTAATCATCTTCAACATATGCCATGAATGCAGTTGATGCTTCTCCGTTGTTATTTCGGTTTGTGATTTTTAGCACTTTTTTGAATTGGGCAGGACATGTCAACTTATGGGGGTTGTAGGTATAGACAAGCTATTCCAATAGGACTTGGAGGACGATTGGATATTGATACAAATTATGGCTTACGAAGAAGTTTTCTACCACAGGTAGTAAATTTTCGGATCGGGTTTCTTATGTCCTTGCACTTTGATTCTCATATCCTGTTGTTGCCAAACTTTAGAGACGCACCTATTATGTTTGTATTCTTGTTTTCATATTGCCATGTTATAGTGTTGAGATACATGCTTGATTTTCCGTCCTAATTTCGTCATGAAAAGAGCAGGGCAAAAGGAAATATTCTCCTCTTCGACAACCTACTACACAGCAAGTCATGATTGAAACAATATCCGAAGGTCCCACTACATTAATCGTCATTGGATCACACACAAACATAGCTATTTTTCTAATGAGCAATCCTCAATTGAAGAAAAATATTGAGCACATTTATGTAATGGGTGGCGGCGTCAGGTCCAAAAATCCAACTGGTTGCTGCCCCAAGAATGCTAACTCTTCTTGCACACCTAAACAGTGTGATGATCATGGTAATATGTTTACAGTCTACACTGGCAATCCCTATGCAGAGTTTAATATATTTGGAGATCCTTTTGCTGCATACCAGGTGCGAACTTTGATTTCTAATGCAAGTAATATGTAGCATTTGCTAAGCTTCACTTGATTTGATTAAGTTTAGTCTTTTATTATTTTTGCAGGTAATCCATTCTGGAATTCCAGTTACCCTCGTGCCTTTGGATGCAACAAACACTATCCCCATAACTAAGCAGTTCTTCGAGTCATTTGAGCGTAGTCAGAATACATATGAGGCACAATATATATTCCAATCTTTGAAAATGGCTCGGGACACATGGTTTGATGACCAGTTCTATACAGTAATTTCCTTAAACCTTTTCCGTTCGGTTTGATCCTATTCATAGGGTTCCCTCCATGTCACAATATCGGTTTATGATGATGCCAACTGCACTTCACGAGTTTCCAGAATTGTTCACTTCTGTAATGATCAGTCAAATTCATGCAGAGCTACTTCATGTGGGACTCCTTTACATCTGGTGTAGCAGCATCAATCATGCGGAACTCGAAAGTAGATGGAGAAAATGAGTTTGCTGAAATGGAATATATGAACATAACTGTAGTTACTTCAAATGAACCATTTGGTGTGTCTGATGGCTCAAATCCATTCTTTTCTGGCCGCACAATTCCAAAGTTCAATTTACAGAAAGATGGAATTCATAGTGGTCATGTGCAGAAAGGGGTTCGTGATCCATTTTGTTTTGTCAAGAATGAGAAAGGAAAGTGCCAGGTAGAGTCTCCTTTCCTTATTTACTATTTCCATGTCTTGCTTTAGAAATATTCTTCAGGACTGAATAGGAATCAAGTTCGTTACATTGTTTACAAGCTCAATTAGATTGTGATCCAATGAATTTTTTCATGTCAGAATGTGTTTCTTATGTCTTCCTTGAAAATCATGTATACAATGCATTGCCTCATGAGATATCTGCTAATAGACTTGAAGGTCATACAAACAGGATGGCTACACAAAGGAAGTAACTGGTCCAGACGGAGTTCGTGTACTTGTTGCTACGAAAGCAAAGCCTAATCAGCTTAGTAATAGCTTGCTTGACCGAGAATATTTTATAAGCTTTTTGGATGTAAGTTCTCTTAGTGGTTGCTACACTTAGAATTCCTCTTTTTTTGACTTTAGAACTTCCAATTCTTGTCATTCACTTCAGTCGGCAATAATTCTGTATGAAACGGTGGAGTGATATTTAGGAACAAATGTATCCTATAAGTTTGTCTTTTATTGGCATGCAGGTTCTTAACCTACCTCAGAATGCTGGAAGGTTCAACTTTACCACAGAATTTCCTTATTACAAAGAAGTTCTTTATAAACCGGATTTTGGAATGCGCAAGTTGGGAAAATCTGTTGTTTTCGATATGGATATGAGTGCTGGAGATTTTATTTCTCTAATTTATCTCTTGAAAGTACCTGTGGAAGTGATCAACTTGAAGGTAAGAGTCCTGCTCTCTTAGCACCTGCTGGAATTTATCTACTATGAATGTTACTCAAATGTGCATCCATTTTAATTTCTAGGGGATATTAGTAAGTGGAACTGGATGGGCAAATGCTGCTACAATAGATATCATCTATGACATTTTACATATGATGGGTCGAGATGACATTCCAGTTGGCCGTGGAGACGTATTCGCATTAGGACAACCAAACCCCTCTTTCACTGCTGTAGGGGATTGCAAGTATATCAAGGCTATCCCACATGGTGGTGGTGGACTTTTGGATTCTGATACTCTTTATGGTTTTGCTCGTGATTTGCCTCGAAGTCCTAGAAGGTATTGTCAGTTGTAACCTTTGCTTTGCTTTCCTTTCTCAACCTTTTTTCTCATGTATTTGTTATTACTGGGTTATATACTACAGGCACACTGCGGAAAATTCGGAGAAACATGGAGCGCCTAGAGATACTGATCACCCTGAACTAAGACAACCATTAGCATTAGAAGTTTGGCAATCTATTTCAAAGTCACTGGCTCCAGGATCTAAGATTACTATACTGACCAATGGACCGCTTACTAATCTAGCTCAGATTATTCAATCGGAGAAGAATTTGAGTTCAGTGGTTGAGGTCAGCTTCTGTTCTTATTTTCTAACTTAAAAGGGTTGTTTGAATGCACTAGTGTTCTCCAAAATGACATTGTTATTTGTTCGTTTTGATTGCTACTGTAGAATATGTATGTTGTTGGAGGCCACCTCAGCTATAGCAGAACGGACCTAGGAAATCTCTTCTCTGTTCCTTCGAACAAATATGCTGAATTTAACATGTTTCTTGATCCCATGGCTGCAAAAATTGTTCTAGAGTCGGAACTAGATGTAACGCTAATTCCTCTCAATGTTCAACGCCAAGTTAGTTCGTTTCCTGAGATACTCAAAAGGTTGCAGCTAAAGAAGGAAACACCTGAAGCCGTGTTTACATATCGTTTGCTGTCAAGGCTATACCGTTTACAACAAAAGCATCACAGATACCACCACATGGTAAAGTCACTTCATCTTATGATTTTACTGAGACAAAGTATGTTGCAACTATCTTTTGATTTTTCCTTCTAATTTACGACAATGGTTTTTAACCTGCACTGGCAAACCTTAGTTGGTGGCGTGGCATTCTTAATAATTATTTTTTTGTCTTCAACAGGACACTTTCTTGGGAGAAATTCTTGGTGCAGTGATCTTGGCTTGTGATCAACATCTCAATCCAACATTCCAAGTTAAGCCAGTCAATGTCTCGGCAACCGGTGATGTATCTAAAGATGGACAAACTATCATTGATGAAATACATGGAAAACCTGTTAAAGTGATAGAAAGTATTGACAGTCGAAATTATTTTGCGGAATTCGTTAATCTCCTAGGTGAAAAAAAGCAAACCGCCGTGATTGGAAGCTTTAATCAGCAGAAGAAAATATGGAGTACACCAACAAATCATACCTGATGGTCACTAATCACTGTCTCTTCCAGGGATACAGAATGCGTCCTTGGGAATTATAGGAAATGATTCTTTTTGTTTTTTGTCATTTTACATACAGCGGAGTCTTTTTCATTTTGTAGTCAGATGATTTTTGAATATGAATGAAAAGGAAAAAGAAGGAAAAAGAGATTGATTGCAGGGTGAATTGGTTCAACTTTCAGTAGCATTTTGATACAAAATGGAAGCGATGCACACTTAGCAACTTTAGCAATTACCATAATCAGAAGTATTAGCCTTCATTATTCTGGACAACAAGATACTGGTAATACATTTATGTTTCATTTCCGATGAACCTCGATCTCTTACACTTCCAAATCAGTTGAGGAAGGACAACAAAGGATAGGAATCGGGTGTAAATCATTCTTTCTGACGGTAATACTAAAAGCATTCAGACAGACATATCTAGGTAAAGATAGATCTTTACCTCAAACAATCTCGATGTAGATGTTTATGACGATGATGACTTTTTCTCCAAACCTACAGAATTGGAGGTACCTGTAAAAAAAACACTCTCGGATGCTTAAGATTAACATAGCTTCAGCTTATAACTGTCACTCTGCAACTTTTGGCATTGGTCTTATAGTCCCTGATTACGTAGGGAATTGCGACCGAGCAGGGGGAATGGGGGATTCCCAATCCTCCTCGGAGGACTAGAGAAGATCCACAAGAAATCTGGTGAGGAGACATTACAATGGGCAGCCAAGCTAAGTACCAAGATGGAGTTTGAATCAGATTCCTGAAATGCACGCTGAAGCATTGAGGAGGAGATTCACCAATATAGGTGCTAGGAGCACCAATGTCTCAATTCCTTTAGAAATATTTTGTTCAAGTAAAACTACTAGAGACCAGAATTTCATGGCCGCTAATATAGCTCTTCCCTGCAGCACTTTAAATTCTAGCAAGTCCTGGTATGGCGAGAGCATGAGTGCTCTTATTTCTTATTAAGAAAACAAACAAATTGGGTATCTTGAAATTGATTTTCTATACCACCCACTAAACTTGATCGTAAAATAATCTTGTAGTCGGAGAATTAGAACTTTAGAGAAAGGGTAATGAAAAACCAATAAGCCTTCCATCACCAACACTACTGAAAAGCAAACACAATGAAATTTGCTGCATATCTACAAATGTACATGAAAACCCGAGAGCCGCACACAACGTCACCAATCACATTTCGAGTAATTGCCCATTTTCCTCATATACAGCAGAACGAATGCAATTCAGCTGCCATCAAGTGGCTAACATAAGACAGACTAACTTCTCATCCATTTACGAAGGTAAATGTTCAATTTGTGAGCGTGGATAGTGATATTTTGAGGACTGATAAGGATGCACGACAGTGATCAACCTGCATATAGAAAATAACAAAGAAATGGTATACCAAGTATGAGCACAATGAAATCCCTGTATAGCAGACCTGCAGATAATGATCTACAAAACTAATGTACCTTCTTCAGAAAAGGCAAACATGCCCCCAAGCATGTCTTCACCCTCTTCATCTTTAGCCACTTCTTCTCTCACACGATGGTCATAGCTTCCATGAATAACTTCAGCTGATTTTTGACGTCCACTGAGCTCCGACACCTCACAGTAACCCTCTTGAAAATATTGACCAAAATCTACTGTGTCTTGCAAACCAATAGGTTCAGATCGACCAGAACTTGGGTTTGAAATTTCACTCATCTCACTTCCATTTGAAGGCGTACCTACTTTAATAACCCCTTCAATGGAAACCGAATCACTCTTTAAAAATGATACACCATTTATAACACAATTGTTCACTTTATAATCACCACCATTCTTATGCTGCTCAGAAAGATGATCATTTCTTGCCAAGTTCTGGCTCAGTAGAGAAGATGGAATAATGGTAGTGCACCTATGACCACCGACACTGACTGTGCTAGATTCTTTGAGTTCAGAGACTTTGAAAGATTTCATTTTATCAAAATCATTTGGATTTCCACTTGCACCTGAAGATATTACAAACACACATTAAGGAAAGGTGACCAATTTTAGCGGCCTACGAATCAACATAAATGATGCTTGAATGGATTAGTGGACTAGTAGATCATAAGATGCCTTTAGTACCTGGATTTGAGCTTTCAAATGATCCAGTACACATGGGATCACGGTTAGGACTAACAGTATCTTCTGTAAAATGGCTCTCATAAGGGTCAAAAGATGAATTACTTGATTGCTTTCCAGCAAATGAACCCCTGCATGAGCTTTCTGGTCATACATTTATATGGAATATAATGCATACTTAAAATGTTCTAAAACCCTGGTCACAGAAAAATATAGGGTGTTTGCAAACAATAACTACTAATCTTAGTAGTATATCTACAGAACTACCTCGTATGACCTTTAATTTGTTTGTGATCAACTACAAACATCTACGTATTATGAAGGCATTCGGACACATATATCAAGTTCTACACGCCATTCTGCCAATAGATTCATTAAAGCAATATAACAAAATACGAGGGTATAACTGACAGTGATTAAAGGCATACCTTTCACTCCAATCTGATTTACCATGATGGAAATGGTCAAAGACAGGCAATAAGTCCTTTCTCTTAATTTCAACACCGCGAACTAATATCTTTTCAATTTCGACCTCGCCACCAAAAAACTCTTTAGTGAATTTCGCCTCGGTCTCCCTCGAAGGAACCATGATATGGAAGGAAATCTAGAAGAATTGCCAAAAATTTGTAACCCACATTTGATAAAATAAAATAGATGTTCATGAAAACTTAGATTTGATTAAGTACCTTAGATTTCTGCCATATAGGTATCTCTCCAGAGCCTATCTGCACCTCTGCATTAGAAAGATACCAGTGTTGTTTTTCTTGAGGTTTTACAAAAAAATACCCCCTTGAACTTCTATTTGATTCAACCAAATTTTTCTTAGTAAAATCTACATGAGTAGATTTACCCCCAACAGGATCTGAAACTTCATGTGCATCAGGTGTAAACCGAGAAATGTTTTCCGCTCTTTCTGGCCAATTTGATCTTCGACAGACATTCCACCATTGAGCAGGCTGAGCCTTCACCTTCAACTCCTCATCATTTCGTACCAATGCGCCTAAACTAGTTCCAGAATCACTATCACTTGATTCTACCTCAAGAGATGGCAGAAGTTCATGTTGAACTAAATGACCAGACGAGGTATAAACCAATATGTGCTCCAAGGAATTGCCCATCATGGCATTGGGCAGAAGATGATGGGATAAAGAATTGTAAAACGTAACGGCAACAGCACCAGTTGGTGGTTGGGTTACCTTTCCTGTTGCAGAGGCAGCTGCATTAGTAAATGTGTTCAGCCAGCCAGAGCTGTTATTCTTTATCCTGCTTATTACAGATAAGGTGACAGGTGATGGTGGGGGAAAGGAGTGCTGATTTATTGTGCAAGATGAAGTAGACCACCACGGAGAAGTTAGACTTGGTAAGAGGGTTGGTCCATCACTAACCGAATTTTGTGTTTGAAGACCAACCTCACCACCAAAAGGGGATAAGATGAATATATGGCAAGTCCCCCTCGACGAAACGATAGCTATCCACTGACTATAATGACTAAAACTTATATCTTGAATGACCTGTCACCAAAAAGTAGCAAAAGAGAGTGAGAAATGCAAAAGTAGAGTACGAGAAAAAAAAGGATCTGAATAATAAGCCCTTCAGTACTTACAGCTGCTGTCATCCCACGATATAACTTATAAAGATGCACGTGATTACTACTCCAGTCATAGCTTGGACTACCTGATTCATTTTTCAATAAGGAAGGCATAATGCGGAAGATATTTATACTGTTCCCATATACCGAGGCAGTGACCAGAAGGGTTCCGCTTGGATCAAAACATAGTGCAGAAATCGGACTCGTGTGAGCTCTAAATTGCGATACAGTTACTCTGGAGACAAAGTCCTTAATAACAACCTGAATTTTAAATCAGAGAAGAAAAAATTATCGAAGGAAGCTAAAATCTGATTTGAAGAAAGATAATTCAAATACTGCAGAATAACACTAGCAGAGGAAAACATACACAACTTTCACTCTGAATTCTTGAACAAGCAAATATGGAGTATGGAGAGTACTAACCATTCCAGCAATATCTGTTTCAGTTGATTGTGATGCTGACCTAAGCCTACCAGTTTTCCAGCTTGAATTCGAGGATACTGGAGAGCTTGAACCATCAGGTGAAAGTTCTTTATAATATTTAGACATAGTTCTGTATCCCACGTCACCCAAATTAATAATCCCAGCAGCTAACTGTATACTAGACTCCATAGCATAGCGAGCAACTAAGCTCCCATTGCTAGGCGAGCTTGACGGACTCACACCTGGAGAAGAGGTCAGATTCTGAGGACTTAGCCGGGAAATGTTTGTTGATAGAGGATTGTTGGAAGGATATGCTAACCACCTTGGACCCACAGCCATCGCACCGTAACCAGTGTTGACCTTGATCATTTCCTGTCCGCTACTCTGAGGCACTGGATAGGTCAGAACACTGAACTTGTTCTCAAGAGTAACAGCGTCAAAGCAGTATATCTGCAACATAAACTAATCATCAGAAAAGCTGGAAGCCTGGAACCTTATGTACACTCTAATTTCTACATTAAACAATCAAATACGTACTTGTGCTGCAAGGCCGACTGCTACAATTTGAGGACTGCATCTTACCATATATACAGCAGAACGGAATCTCAGGACATGGGCATATGTGTGAGACCTCAAAGAGTAAAACCTAACAGCTGTTGGGGAGAAAATACAGGTTCCTACATGAGATTCAACATTTCCATCTTTGGACGACCAATTCAAATGGTCTAAGCCTTGAGCCAGACTAGAGCTATCGCTTTCTTCCCCTGCTACAACTAACAGTAACGGCTGCAATTTTGTAAAACCTTCATGAGAGGACATTATGGGGGTGGGCTGCATTTGTAGGAATGTAACAGGACCACCACGCTTTGAAACCAGTTCGCTAACATTAGAAGCATCCTCAATATCAAGGACTTGAAAGCCATTTGAGTAACCAAGTAGGAGAACTTTCTTGGATACAGATGGACCTAGCTCTAGCTTGTCAAATCCAGCCCATAATACCTGTTTCACAAGAATTAATTAGAACATGAACCCCAAGTGAAAGATCAAATTTCGGATACTTACTTTAAAATTTTTCCTCTAGAGCTGTATTTTATACCTATAATTGGTGCTATAATTTCTAGGTACATATGCTAAGCAACATGAGCATATTAGCTGGAACACCAGCATAACAGTGAGATAACGATCACACTTTGGAGTCAAAGTGCTAACAACATAGGGAGAACAATAATTTTCATCCAGTGCAAAGTTTCAAAAGATGAATGGACTTTTAGTCTTTTACATTTTGTAATATACTGGGGCGATTGTAGCCTGTAATCCATAACCAATTGAAGCATCCACAAAATCTAAAACATTGAACCGTGACTAAGTGAACTTCACTCTTCCCATTTGTCTAGGTCTGAACCATCACTATGCGAACTACACTCTCCATGTGTGTTTAGTTTTAATCCAATTAAATGTGCAAAATAGGAGAAACAGACATGATTCTCATTTCATGGGAAAATTATTGACTGTGACAATATGCTTGGCATGCAATAAAAATCTACATGATGCAAATGAGAAAAAGTGCCTTAGTTTTGTGGGTAACAATCTTAAAATTTTATTGGACTTTGCTTCAAGCCTTGTAAAAATGTCGCGCATTGACTTAAATTGACACCCCATTCATTACGAATTACGCAAAAATGATCTGATAAACTTTTTGTATGCCTTATTAATTCAAAGGGAAATCAATTTAGGATCATCAACAAAAAAATGGGAAATTTTTTCAGTAGAAACATGTTAATCTTTGGGAAGTGTACCTGATCTTTCTGATCATCTGGAGCAGCAGTAGCAGAAATTGAAGAAGCTACAGAAACACTAGCAGACCGAACAGTTGAAGCAATAGTATTGGCATTAGTAGAAACAGTTTTAATACAAGATGAGATGATTCTAAGTGAATTTGGTAATAATCCATTACTACTACTACCATTTCCTTTTCCTTTCCTCATTTCCAATTCCACTCCACAACCACCACAAGTCACTACTACTAGTATCAGAACCACCACCACCTTCCACCGTTTCCGCCGACCATATCCGGCTAAGTATAATCGGAAAGACCATCCGATTTCCGATCAGAATTTTACTCATCCATAATCATCACTTGAAGTTTGTTTCCTTTTGGGTTCAGTTTTTTTCTTTAATGTTTGACTTGGAGAGAAACGGAACTGAAGAGAAAACGGAACAGAAGAAGAAGCGAGATAGAGGCTGTCGGTCCCCAACAATTTTCTCTCTTGTTTTATTCAACCTGGACTTGGAGTATTATGCCATGTAGATGTGCAAATTGGGCCGTGTCACCACGAGTACAACCTATCATAGTATGTGAGTTATCCCAGCATTAACCGGCATAGTGACACAATACGTGGTATAGATAGGTACGTGGTGCACCATAACACAACATGCTAAAAAAGTACGTCATAACATGTATAAAAAACTATATAATACGGTGTAATACAAAATATTTTGTATATATTTTATAAAAAGAATGTTTATTCTAACCAATTTTTAATATTTTATATTCTTTATGTTGAGTTATTTCTATAACAACACATAGATCAAGTTGTATTTTTTTGGAATTGAGAGATACAATATCTAATATCTGAAAAATATTAATTTTGAAAAACATAAAATAGATATGCTAGACACAGCACAACACGACACAGCATGCCCTCGAACACGGCACAACACGACACATCTTAATTTCTGGCACGACAAGTATCACGCTGGACTCACCTCTTAATGGCCTGTGTTGGGCTGTACTGGCCCGTTTGACACCTCTAATTCTATGGAAGAAAATGGATATTTCCACCCAAACTGTATTTACTGTGGTCTACGTTTTTTCTTTTTATCAATTTTCTGTCATAAATTTTCATTGGTATTGACGAGTTTCAAACTTTAAGTTATTGGTATAATTACCTATCGACTTTGCTATTGTCTAAAACAAAACAATGTTTCAAACTTTAAGTTATTGGTAACAAAACTGACTTTGTTTTACCGCAAGCACACAATGTCGAAAGATGTAGACTAGAGCAAATACGGTTCGTTCCCACGAGGAGTGTGCATCACTCATACTAATTAATTTAAGTAAATTTAGAGTTTAAAGATATTTTTTAGATTTTTCAAATAAAGAATTAAACCGAATGAATTAAAACTATTTAACGAAGATTGAAATCAATAATAGAAAAGCGTTAAGGTTTCGGGAATCCGTTGCAGGCTAGGGTTTACTTGCGTTCATCATAAAGGGCATCGCTTTTACTCGTGTAAAATAACAAATCTAGCTACTAATACACAAAAAATATTTCATTTAAGAATCATAGAAAAGAATTTTCAAAAAGAAATGTTTATTCTCAACCTAAGGTAGAATTTCGAAGTACTAAGTATACGTGGCATAAATAGTCAAAGAATATTCATAAAACGATTATCGCGAAAGGGTCAACGAGTTCTTCTACTAATCAAACGATGAACTATGCATGACATAGAACATGAAAATCAATGAGAAAGTAAAACATTGAAAGAGAGACAAAACATTAACATTAAGCTTTAGTAGTTGAAAACCCTAGTTTTGAAACACAAGAAAATCTATCTCTACAAGTTCATCCTTTCACCCTAACAAAGAAATTTAGCTAGACATGGCTTTCTTAAAAGCCATGGAAATTGATTAAGAAAATAATAAATATAGTTGAAATCGAAAACTAAACCCTTCTTCTCTTGTTGGTTTTCTCGGCGTCAGAAAATATGTGAAGTCTTCTATGCCTTTTTCTATCTCCGTCTCTAGTTTTCTCTGTGTGAAGGTAATTTCTATATGTGAGAAGTTGTGTAGAAAATTTTATCTTGGCTCCGCTTTATATAGGCTTTGGTAACCTCCTCTTGACGTATATCCAACTAGGAAACCTAATTTCATTAAACTCTTTCACCTCCTTTTGATCCTTATCAAACTAAAAGACTTAACCTCCTCAAAAGCAAACAAAAACCCTAATTTCCACGTCAAAGGCGAGCCCAAAACGCTTCCCTTAGTTTTCTTTCGCGCAGGCCCAACAGATACCAAATCCAAGTTGGTTTCACGGTTTTTTCTCATAACTTTCTCATACGAAGTCAGAATGACCTCGTTCTTTCGCCGTTGGCTTAGTAATTCAATTCTCTTCATACGAACTCGGAATGACCTTATTTTTTTTGCGTTGGATTCCTAATTCAATTCTCTACAAGATGAATGGTAAAAATCTTGGAATAGACTGAGTTCCACTGGGTCTTTAACAATTCTTCCTTGTAGAGCTTAATTTCACTTCTTTCAGAAATGTAACCTAATAAAAGACATAAAATACAAAAGTAATAATAACACACAATAATTCACACAAAATCTAGCAAATAAGTATAAGGAAATGATACTTAAAATATGTAAATTATGCCCTTATCACTATGACACGGATATTTATAAACTTTAGATCGTTGGAAAATATTTTAAAACACCTGTATAACAAATATATTTTATACTAAAAATTTATCAATCAAAAGAGTAATTTTATAAATATTGTCTTTTTTAATAAAATAGCTCAACTTTTGTGATTTTTTTTTGAAAATGAATAGATCAACTTTTATGAAATGCATGAAGTATTATTTTAGCTAGTTGAAAAGCTAGAAGAACTCCATAACCTTCAGCTACCAATGAATTATTTTGGTTACTTAAGCTAGACGCAACAAAAAGAATGGTTGTTTCTCGCCATAATTGCCAAGCTGACTGATATTCAAGAATAACATCATCAAAATTTAGCTTAATAACATCATCTTCATGTGGTTACCATTAAGAAGGAGCTTTTTGTAGTTATACTAATTCCACTTGAGTATCTTTCTCTCATGGGAAATAGTCACGATTAAGTTTGTGAACTTCTTGAAGAAAATAATGGATTGACTTTTCTTATATACGTTTCTTCTATTTTTCTTCGTTTGAATGGTCTCAAATGTGGTGTTCATTCCTGTTTTATATCTATCGCCAACAGACGTGTTCATTCATTTGATTCTTCACGAGGTGCTCTAAATATTTTTTTATTTTTTTTGAATCATATTTTTGATTGGAATTAAAGGGAAATTACACGTGGGTATGTAATACCACTAGAGTAGTTTAATACAATCCGAGGAAGAAAGCTCGGGATTATATGATTATATATACATGTTGATAAATTACCAGTCTGACTTCCATCTTCCGCGTGATTAGCTAGACCATCTTCCGCCTGATTGCCTTCTCTATAGTTGTGACGGATTTGATATTCTGGTATTTGGCGGAGTTGGCGTAATATTTCGGCTATCATCTCAGCTATATACCAAGGCGGGGTTGTTGGAGTATTTATGAAACAATAGAGAATTTTTGAATCCGTTTTGAAAATGACTTTCGTCCAGTGTCGTTCCGTTGTAATTATTGATGCTAATAGCATGGACCAAGCTTCAGCGGCTGAGAAAGTATTAATTCCTAGCGGTTGCGCCAGAGCCATCACTGTTCTTGTCTTCGAATCCCTGTAGATGACTCATGCGCCTGCAACACCTGGATGTCCCTTGGCAACGCCATCTGTATTAATTTTTATCCATTCCAAGGTAGGACATGACCAACCCACCGAAAGAATTCTTGTTCGTCTTGTAGCATTTATTTGGGAAGAGGTTGGAATATCGACCGAGGTGACAGGAGGACTTGCATTTCTTGCCCAAATATTTTTTTTGAGATTCTTGAAATTCCCCCCATACGGTTTCTTCTGGTGGTTTTCATTCGTGCTTTTAGAGTAGATCATTCCGAGCTAGCTATAAGGACCAAAAGAGGAAACAAACTGATGTAGTAGAGGAGGTTGGGCCTGGTTATTACAAGTTTTGAAGGACGGTTGTTTGTGGAATGATATTGTTTGGGAGGGTATTGGCGGGGGAATGGTTGTTTGAGAGGCGGGTGAGTATGATTGTTCCATGCTATTATTGTATTTCCGCAGTGAAAGAGTAGGTGATCAGTCGTACCCGGTGCAGAATTAAAGCACGGGGAAAGATTGGAGGTTGTGATTCCGATGTGGTGATGGATGAACAAGATAGGTAAACACTTGTTGATTGCTTTCCACAAGAAAAATCCATATTTTTGGTGGACACGGTAAGGTCCACAGAAATTTGGTAGGTGGGCATGAGGTATTGGAATCTTGAGTTAGGCATTTGTACCTAGACGCTGTAGTGTATTTCCCAAATTTCAAGTGTGGCCAGATGAGAGTATCCTGATGGTTGTCTTGAGGGAGATTAATGTTGATGATACTTTGGGCATCACCTGGTGGGAGGTGGGTGAGTTGATGATGTGACCAGGTATAAGATATAGGGTCAATGAGATCCGCTAGTTTTGTGATAGGGTGGCATTGAGTTTGATCTAGACTTGGAAAATATGGATTCCAGTTATCCTGGATAGGTGTTGTTAAACCATTTCCAATGCGATGAAATAGAAGAGATTTGAAATAAGGTATTAGGGAGGCCAAATATTTCCAATGGGAACTAGAAGCAAAAGGAATGATAATAAGGGTATCTTGGAATATTGATTGATGTTTAAAATATTTATCAGAGCATAGTTTGGCATAGATGGAGTGGGGTTGATCATGCAAATTCCATACCCTTTTAAGGAGTAAGGCTTTTTATGTGCACTACTTTTCCTTATGCCTAGCCCTCCTTGAAAGAGTGATTTGGTTAACTTGCCCCATCGCAGAGGGTGAAGCTTCTTAACAGTGGAATCATGTCCCCAGAAAAACCTAGTAATACGATCTATTTTGTTGTGCACATGGGTGAGAATTAATTGAGTTTGCATGATATGATTGGAAGTAGGGGTTTTCGAGGTTTTGATTAGGACTAACCTTCCAGCAAGGGTGAGACATTTTGTCATCCATCCTTTTGAATTTCTTGCTAGTCGTTGAAGCAACGGCTCGAACCGTATATATGATGAAGATATAGGATGATAATGGGTATCCCTGTTGTATTCCTATGGTTGGGGTGATATATCCATGCAGAGTGTCGTTGATATTAACTGAATAAGTAACCGTAGTGACGCAAAACATGATATAGTCAACAAAAAGTGTCAGAAACCCTAGATTGGTGAAAGCCATTTTGATGAAACCCCAATCTAAGCTATCATAATCTTTCTAAATGTCTAACTTGAGTTCCATTTTCGGTAATTTGATGTGGGTTAAAGTTCTTATGTAATGGAATAGTTCTCCTGCTATTTCAATGTTATCATGGATATATCTTTGGGTCACAAAGGCGCTTTGGATATTGTTCTAAATATTTAACATTAGCGAGGAGAGTGTACTTCCGCGATATCATCCTAAAAAGTTTTCCTTTAAATATATTGTATGTTTATCATTAATTCTCAATCTTAATTATTAAAATGGAAAAAATATATCGGGGTCAAAAAAATTGGGCCTTTAATTCATAGTCAATTGTAATATTATGAGTATTTTTTGATTTCTCTATTTTTTTCTTTTAAAGGAGAAATATCTAAAGAATCAAAATACAACGCATGAAATTATTTAGTTAAGGAACCGACCCAGATAGTAGACAACGGGTTTTCTGATTAGATACTGGTCTACTTCAACTTCTGTTAAATTTAATAGATATATTAGATGAATAATTACATTTAGTTTTTAAAAAGACACGATTTTCCATTGAGGATGAAATGACCCTGATATGTTTTAATAATTACATTGAGTTTGATCTAGACTTGGAAATGTGGAATCTAGTTAGCCATGATAAGTGTTGTTAAACCATTTCCAATGCGATGAAATACAAAAGATTTGAAATAAGGTATTAGGGAGGCCAAATGTTTCCATTGAGAACTGGAAGCTAAAGGAATGATAAGAGTATCTTGGAGTATTGATTGATGTTTAAAATATTTCTCAGAGCACAGCTTGGCATAGATGGAGTGGGGTTGATCATGCAAATTCCATACCCTTTTAAAGAGTAAGGCTTTGTTATACTACTTTTCCTTATGCCTAGCCCTCCTTGAAAGAATGGTTTGGTTAACTTGCCCCAACCCAGAGGGTAAAGCTTCTTAACAGTAGAATCATGTCCTCAGGGAAGTAATAATGTTTGCATGATATGATTGGATTAAGACTAACATTTCAGCAGGGGTGATACGTTTTTTTAATCCATGTGACGAGATTACATTCCTTTTTTGAATTGGACTCCCAGGTAGATAAGGGGGTGCGAAGTGGTTGGCATGTCGTTGGGTTTCGAGGTTTCCCAGGTTAGTGGATAAAATTTCCGCACATATGATGAAGATATAGGATGATAATGGGTATCCCTGTTGTATTCCTATGGTTGGGGTGATATATCCATGCGGAGTGCCGTTGATATTAACCGAATAAGTAACCATTGTGACGCAAAACATGAAATAGTCCACAAAGAATGTCAGAAACCCTATCTTGGTTCAAGCCATTTTGATGAAACCCCAATCTAAGCTATCGTAAGCTTTCTGAATGTCTAACTTGAGTGCTATTTTCGGTTGTTTGATGGGGGTTGAAGTTATGATGTGATGGAATAGTTCTCCTGGTATTGCAATGATATCATGGATGTATCTTTAGGTGACAAAAGCGCTTTGGATAATGCTCTAAATATTTAACATTAGAGACGACAGTGTAGTTCCGCCACATCATCCTAAAAAGGTTTTCCTTTAAATATATTATATGTTTATCATTTATTCTCAATCTTAATTATTAAAATGGAAAAAACATATCAGGGTCAAAAAAATTGGGCCTTTAATTCATAGTCAATTGTAATTTTATGAGTATTTCTTGATTTCTCTATTTTTTTTCTTTGAAAGGAGAAATATTTAAAGAATCAAAATACAACACAAGAAATTATTTAGTTGAGGAACCGACGCAGAAAGTAGACAACGAGTTTTCTGATCAGATACTGGTCTACTTCAACTTCTGTTAAATTTAATAGATATATAAGATGAATAATTACATTTAGTTTTTAAAAAGACACGATTTTCCAATAATTACATTGAGTTTGATCTAGACTTGGAAATGTGAAATCTAGTTAGCCAGGATAAGTGCTGTTAAACTATTTCCAATACGATGAAATATAAAAGATTTGAAATCGGGTTAGGGAGACCAAATGTTTCCATTGAGAACTGGAAGCAAAAGGAATGATAAGAGTATCTTGGAGTATTGATTGATGTTTAAAATACTTCTCAGAGCCCAACTTGGCATAGATGGAGTGGGGTTGATCATGCAAATTCCATACCCTTTTAAAGAGCAAGGCTTTGTTATGTGTACTACTTTTCCTTATGCCTAGCCCTCCTTGAAAGAATGGTTTGGTTAACTTGCCCCATCCCAGAGGGTAAAGCTTCTTAACACTAGAATCATGTCCTCATAAAAAATTCCTAGTAAAGCGATCTATTTTGTTGTGCACATGGTTGGGAAGTAATAATGTTTGCATGATATGATTGGAAGTAGGGGTTTACGAGGTTTAGATTAGGACTAACCTTTCAGCAGGGGTGATACTTTTTTTTAATCCATGTGACGAAATTACATTCCTTTTTTGAATTGGACTCCCAGGTAGATAAGGGGGTGCGAAGTGGTTGGCATGTCGTTGGGTTTCGAGGTTTCCCAGGTTAGTGGATAAAATTTCCACACATATGATGAAGATATGGGATGATAATGGGTATCCCTATAGTATTCTTATGGTTGGGGTGATATATCCATGCGGAGTGTCGTTGATATTAACCGGATAAGTAACCATAGTGACGCAAAGCATGATATAGTCCACAAAGAATGTCAGAAACCCTATCTTGGTTCAAGTCATTTTGATGAAACCCCAATCTAAGCTATCATAAGCTTTCTGAATGTCTAACTTGAGTGTTATTTTCGGTTGTTTGATGGGGTTGAAGTTATGATGTGATGGAATAGTTCTCCTGGTATTGCAATGTTATCATGGATGTATCTTAGGTGACAAAAGCGCTTTGGATAATCTCTAAATATTTAACATTAGAGAGGACAATGTAGTTCCGCCACATCATCCTAAAAGGTTTCTCGTTAAATATATTATATGTTTATCATTTATTCTCAATCTTAATTATTAAAATGTTTTAATAATTAAGATAGATAATAAATGTAATCAGATGAATAATTACATATAGTTTTAAAAAGACACAATTTTCCATTGAGGATGAAATGACCTTGATATGTTTTAATAATTACATGGTTTTAGTGATAATTCCATACTTGTTATAGTTATATTTCTTTCATTATACATTGTATTACTTTTTTTTTTCTATTTTGTTTCTCATGTTAGGACGATTCAACTAAAAGAAGTGGAAACGACTTTAAAAGTGCTAAGGATGTGAAGTGCTACAAGTGAAGAAAATTAAAGAAAAATTGAAACTCCTTTAAATCCAGGAACTTCTCACTATCTTGTAGAGAATTGAAAGTTAGAGGCAACACAAAAATAATGAGGTCATTCCGAGTTCGTATGAAGAAGTTATGAGCAAAACCGTGAAACCAACTTGGATTTGGTATCTGTTGGGCCTTATTGGGCCTGCGCGAGTAGAAAAATAAGGGAAGCATTTTGGGTTCGCCTTTGACGTGAAAATTAGGGTTTTTGTTGGTTTTTGAGGAGGTTAAGTCTTCTAGTTGGATAAGGATCAAAAGGAGGTGAAAGAGTTTAATGAAATTAGGTTTCCTAGTTGGATAGACATCAAGAGAGGTTACCAAAGCCTATGTAAAGGGGAGCCAAGATAAAATTTTCTACACAGCTTCTCACATATAGAAAAATAGACAGAAAAAAAGGGCAGAGACATTTTTGGACGGAGAACCGGCTACAGACCTAGAAAAGATTAAAAACTAGGGTTTAGTTATTTTTATTGTTTTCAATTCCAATCAGTTCATTAAGTTCTTTATTAATTTCCATGGCTTTTGAGAAAACCATGTCTAGCTAAATCTCTTTGTTAGGGTGAAATGATGAACTTGTAGAATTTATTTTACTTGTTTTTCAACATTAGGGTTTCAACTACTAAAGCTTAATGTCAATGTTTTGTCTCTCTTTCAATGTTTTACTTTCTCAATGATTTTTCATGTTCTATGTCATGCATAGTTCATCGTTTGATTAGTAGAAGAACTAGTGCTTCGAAATTCTACCTTAGGTTGAGAACAAACAATTCTTTTTGAAAATTCTTTTCTTTGATTCTTTAACGAAATATTTTTCGTGTATTAGTAGCTAGATTTGCTACCACGAGTAAAATCGATACCCTTTATGATGAATGCAAGTAAACCCTAATCTACAACGGATTCCGAAAACTTTAACGTTTTTCTATTATTGATTTCAATCTTCGTTAAATAGTTATAATTCATTTATTAGTTTAATTCTTTACAAAAATCGGAAAAACATATTTTAACCTGTAAATTATTTGAATTAATTAGTATAAGTAATACACACTCCTCGTGGAAACGAACCGTATTTGCTATTGTCTAAATATTTCGACACTGTGCGCTTGCGGTAAAACAAAATCAATTTTCTGACGTATCACCTAGAGCCATATCAATCCTAGATTTTCTTTCTCCTGTTTTCATATTGTTGCTAGACCAAGTATAATTCTTATCAACAAATCCTAGGTCTTCTAAACTACAAACTTTAATGATACTATTAACTAGACCATCTGAAGAGGATCCTCCACTAGTATTATCATTGGAAATATCAAAATTTAAATCCCCTAAAAGAAGCCAAGGTTGAGAAATATTGTCTCCCATAGATTTAATATAAGAACATTGGGATTTTTTCTTGGATTAGTTAGAACAACCATAAACACAAGATAACAAGAATTCTGGCTTACCCAAATAAGCTTGAACTAAAGCGTGGAACATGTTATTATCAGCATACATGATGTCAAAAACAAACCCCTTTTTCCATATAATTACCAAACCACCTGACAAACCAATTGGTTTTGTAAAAGCATGATTAGGAAATTGGAACTCAGATAGAAGGGGCTTCAATTTATGACAGACAAGTTTTGTTTCATACAAGAAAACAACATCAGGACTTTGAGTTCTTATGAGATCAGATAAGTGATCTCTAGTGGTCTGAGATTTAAAACCTTGGACATTCCAAGAAAATATTTTCATATTAAAACTGTTTTTGTACCTAGGAGCACTATAGAAATAAGTTTTTTGATAGACGGTACAATGAGACAAATAAATAACAGAATTTCCGAGAATGAACAATTTAGAGTTTAGAGTAATTTGAAGATTTACCTGAGATGCAGGATAAAATTTATCATATGGAGAGAGCTATTTAGCGTCATTTGAAACTTCTTCATCCCCATCCATAGATTCTGAGAAAGTATGATCAACGTGGGAAATAGTCTTGACAGAGTTGTTCATATCGTGGTTTGCTAATACTGGGTTGTGAGGGGTGAGGGCAGTGGGAATATTGATTTGTGGATCTTTTTTGTTGCTTTGTGTTTTCAATGATATTAGTATCCTCTTTTTGTATCTGTGTCATATTTTGAGAATTATTTCCATCACAACTTATAATGTCATTTTCTTCTTCTGATTGTTGCTCTATACAATATTGCTCATTTGACATAACCTCTCGACTAATATCTTAAGAAATAACCTTACAAATTTCATCATTATGATCAACCACATAACACTTATTGCACAAACTGTGTGGCTGCTTTTCCCAGTGGTATCTAACCCATACAACTCTCCTGTATTTGAATTCCACCATTCACCTATCTTGAGAGGCTGACTTAGGTCCATGTTAACTCTAGAAGTAATCATGTTACTCTAGAGGCTGCTTCTCCTGCCCATTCTTGCTCAGTAAATTTCCAATCTTGTATTACATTTTTGTAGTATATTTCTTCAAACTCAACAAACACTTGTTTGTATTCCAAAGAGATTTTTTGAGGATGTCTTCACATTCTTCAGTAGAACTAAACGTGAACACAAAAATATTTTTGCCCATGACCCTGATTTCCTTCTTTTTGTAGCTCTACCAAAGTAAGTTAATCTCATCCTTGAATATAGCAGTCTCCACAGTATCATTTGACCATATTTTTCCAATAAGACAAGCTGACCATTCACCCGCAGCTGCACTTAGAGCTCTTGAAGAGCCAAGAGCCTTTTTATCTAACCAGGTGATTTTCCTGAAATCTTAGTTGAAACTAGCTT
Source organism: Papaver californicum (assembly GCA_023531435.1). NCBI lineage: Eukaryota > Viridiplantae > Streptophyta > Magnoliopsida > Ranunculales > Papaveraceae > Papaver > Papaver californicum. Next base: position 3,194,868 of record JAJJMC010014297.1, on the reverse strand, counting down.
CTTGGTTAACATGTTGATGCCGGTACCAGAATTGGATTCCCTGATATTGAGAAAGCTAGAGGAGAAAACGAAATTGATATGCAGATTAAATTAAGAAAAACACAAAGAATTTTTTCTAAAATCGAAGGTTTTATTGATCCAAGTTATTATTGAAAATATATTTGATTGCCTAAAATTGAGTGAGAAAATAATGAAGTATCGGGAGAAAATGTATTTGGGTTTAAGGTCTATTTTGGTTAAATGAGTAATTTCAGGCATAATAGTTCGGAAACAACTCATTTGAGAGGAGGGAAAGTAGTGAATTAGAAAAATATGGTTATTGTGAGAATTGTTGAGTGCTAGTTTTCAAACCTAGTGTATGAAATTATCAAAACTCCGATCATACTTTCTGAATCCATCATGGAAAAGATGGATAGCAGAACTGCTTGATATGACCACATTGTCAAAAAGAAGATCACATACTGTAATCTAAAGACCAAAACTGGTTGCTCCTCATAATTAATAAAGAGTACCCTGCAAAACAGAGAAGATTAGCTAAACATTGCTTGGATCAAAACAAAAATTGTTGTAACAAGAGATCGAACGAGAACAATAATAGAGATCGAGACACAGAGATTTACGTGGTTCACTAACTGTTACGTTAGCTACATCCACAACAGAGAAAGCAGAGTTTTATTATAGAGCAGAATACAGAGTCACACACAACGTGTGTATATATATAGGGCAAAGAAATAAACCCTAATTCGACTAAATAACGGAAAACAAGACCAGTGATAATACATTACGTATACCGTTTAGGCGGGGGCGCTGCCCCTCGGACTCCCCGTAGAGTTTCGACCAACGACTGATTCAAGGCATATCAACAAAATAAAACAACTGAAATTTTAAAAAAATAAAATGGAGAGATAGACGCTAAAAGAAAAATGAATTCTGACTACTCAGAACAAAAACTGATGAGATCAGATGAAGTTAATGAGAAAACGGGAGAAAAAACTTGGAAAAATCATGTCCGAGTTAACTCATAAAAGTTCCTAACCACAAGCCAATTGTGCTGCATTTGATTGTAACATTTCATTTGTTACTTGTTAGCATTGTAATACGTGATATACCTTCTAAAGTTATCCCCTAACTTTTCCCCAAATAGGTGGCATCTTCTCCCACCATTGATTCAATAAGTGCCCCAGCCCCTTGGAAAAACATAAAAGCACATTTTTATGTGAATGTGAGTATGGTGAAAAATTGGGGGAGGAATGTGAGGGCACCTAGCATTTTCGATTTTGAAGCATACTAAGCAAGTTGGATGTTATTTATTTATTTATTTTATTTTTTAATTTGCTGTAAATTATGAGACACTTCGCTATGTACTCCATTTTCCTCCCATCTTTTCCCCTGCTTACATGTCCCCACTACACCCTGAATCTAGAAATGGTAAATTACATTGGAATATGTTATGTACTTCTAAATGACATGGACTAACGGGGAATGATATGTAAATAATGAAACTTTTAGAAGAAAAATATGGGTTATAAAGCATTTTTGATTTTATCAAGAGATCTAGAAATCAAAAACTCACTTGTATAACTGTTTTTTCTTTTTTAACTTAGCTACTGGTTTTATCAAGAGGTCTAGAATTCTAAACTCACTTGCATTTTACAGATTTTCCTTTTTCTTATATAAGTGTTTTTCTCTAAAGAAAAACTGGATTCTAAGAAGCAGTTTTAGATTTTTAATAGTGTTCCACATGGGAATACCAAAGGTTTGATAACGATTATCATAAATACTGTAACCTATACCAATGATTTTTCTGTGGTGTCATTCAATAGACAATTTAATAGTTTAGGTAACAACCTATTATATATATACGGTTTGTTAGCGAACAACTCATGAGTTGATTTTTTTACTTTTTTACATATATCTCTTGAAAAAACCCATCCAACTTAAACTAATCCCAGTATCACAGTGCCGATCTAATCCTCCATTGCGATCTAATCCGGCATCCCAACAACAAGACCAACCTCGACATCATATATAAAGGAGGCGGGGGAAATAGAGCATTCAACCCTCCGTATTGGGAGTCTATTCCCCTACCTTTCGTCGGATGTACTAGCCAGTGAAACCAATAAAACTTGGATTTGACTTACATAGTGTTTGGATACCAGGAATCAGAAGTACTTTTAAGAAGTTAGAAATTGGATAAGTTAGTTTGGGAACTACCCAATGTAACAAATGATTTATATATTTCATTTTCCCTAAGAGCAAGTTTTATGGTGGAAGAATTTTATCTTTCAAGTTTTATACAAAAGTGTAAGTCTAATGGTGGAAGTTCCAAAGCGAGAAAAGAAATAATGTGATTGACGTTCCTCGAATTTGGTGTATAATGCCAAGCGGATTTCCAGTCATCTTAAGCCTTTGGATCTGTCTTGAAAACTTTTTACATCAACGGTTCATATTGAGTGGCAATTCAATTAATATTTTATGACAATCCGATTGGTGTTTTTTAACATATTGAGCGGTATTTTGATTTACGTTGAGCGTCGATTGAATTGCCCCTCTCGTTTGAATTCCAAATTATCTTCCATCAAACTTTGGAATATGACTTGGAAAAATTTTGGATGATCTCAATTTAAAATCTATCAGATTTAATGTTCCACGCTTTTTATAAACTTGGCTCTAATAAAAATAAAATTCCAATTCATTACAAATGTGAAGAAAAACTATGCCAAAATGAAAGAAAATATAAATTGATCCTATTTTTTGTGCTCGAGATTTTAAGTTAAAACATAAAGAAATGATGAACAAATCAAAGATTTAACAAATTGGAACAATAAATTGTGTTGAATACAGATTGCATCTTTCATAAAAACAATGTAGCAACGGTTCCATATTGTAAATTGGTTTTTCGTTGTTACTAGGGTGTACTACCAAGATATTTGTTTGATCTTTGTAGATAGGATCTTGGGTTTCTTATTACAAAATTAGTGCCATCAATACTTGATAATGGTTAAATCACTAATCATTAGTTGCTTTAGGACTTTTATTCATCACATGGGATTTCCATATCCCAATTAAGGAATTAATAATGCTACAATTATAAAGATAAGAGAGGGATTATAGTTTATGAGTTTTGTTTCGAGAAGAAGACGGGAGAGGAAATAAGGATTGATTATTAATTTATTACATACAAATTGAGGAAAAGCAAGAAGTCGATCCTAAGAGAAGCGAAAAGTCAAGAATTTTTGCTTCGTTTTGAAGCTGTTTCTTTGCTTAAAAACTAGACATCTAATATTCACATTGATTTTTTGCTTTTCAACTTAAAAAAGTCGAAAAGCCACTTCTCAAACGATATCCAAACAATCTATTAGTTTTTTTATCCTGGTTTAATTGAGGGCTTGTATATTTAATAGGAGGTTGTAGGAAAAGATAAAATAGGATCATCCAATAGTAATACCTCCTACCCTTATCCATATATTTTTATAAATGGCTAAAGTGCCCCTATTTGATTAGTCCTAATATGTGATTAGTTTCGTTAATTAGTTAGATTAGATCAGTTATATAAATAATAGTTAGGAATAAAAATTAAATATTTTTTTATTATTATTATGAATAGAGAGGAAGATGGGCTTTTGGAGGTTTTGGAGGGAAAGAAAGTGAAAACCTAGGATTTTGAGAGATGGATGATTCTAGTGGAAACATTGATGTTGGAGAAGCTTCAAATAACAAGGATAATTGTGTTGATCTTAAGTTAGATTTGATATATAACGTTGATTGATTGATATATGAAGCCGAAAATAAGGGTGCAAATGAAGAACCTCAAGCTTATAATGAAGAACTCATAACTAAAAACACACAGGTAAGCTACCAATAGCTTATGAATGGTCGAAATCTTCTTCAAAATCGTCGAATCATAGTGGTAAAGCAAAAACACATCGTAAGTGTCGGTATGGTCGTGAGGTTAGGACCATGACGACTCTTCATAGATCGTCAAGGACCTAACATCCAACAATGATGACACTAACCTGCAACTTTACCATTTTATGAAAAATCGTCATGGTCCAACATATGACAGTGATGACGCTTACCTGCAACTTTGCTCATTAAGAGTCGTCACTGTATTATATTATACCATGACGACTCTTGGACCAAAAAATTCCTGTATGAAATTTGTGTTAGGGTCGCATCGTTTTATACCATATACCATGACGACTTCTATTGGGAATGTTTTGTTTTGAAATTCGTAAAATCATTTCATTGAATCGAAAAGGCATACATCTTTCATAGCGTTACATTAAAGGAAATAAAATAGAATAGATCATTAGATTACACTTAAACACTTAATCATATAGGTTGAAATCATAGGTATTTTTTCCCAAAATATGATAGCAATCCTCATGCTTAAACTTTTTGCAATGGATAGTTTCATATCTGTCGAGCCATCAACCACTGAAAAACAAATCAATTGTAAGTTTGTATGTATGAAAAATATTCTTGATGAACAACTTATTGATTGACATACTTACTCTTGTAACACTGGATTTGGTGGGATGAGCTTCCTTTACAGCTTTCATTTCCTGTTTCAAAGCTTCCAATCGTTGAAATAGCTTCTCAAACCTTTTCTTAATGAGTTTGAACATCATATCATTACGATTTCTGTCTAATGCCATAAAAAGCATAAACATGCGGTTCCACAAAGAATCGGATGCCTGGTCCATGTTAATATTTTGATTAATATGTTAGTTACTTTAGGTAATGTATGCTCGATCGTACTCGTTCTTTGTGATCGTAACCCACGCTCTAACAATGGCAACATCTTCATCGTTAGTGTATGGAGTAACCATATTTAGTGCTTGGAAGGGATGAGTGAGAATGATTTGGAAAGGGACGGGTGAAAATGAGAATGAGAATGAAAGGGACAGGTGAGAATGGGGGTGAGTTTTAAAGCCTGAGACAGGTTTCCTTTTATAGTTTTTAATTACCCGAGAACTAGTTTTTCAAAGAATAAAGTCGTTGGGTGAGTCAAACATATTGGTGAAATTCAAAATTCACAATAAATGCTTCTAGGGTCGTTATAATCGTACTATAAAATCTTAACGACCCTTGTAACTTATAGACAATAGTCCGTTAGGGTGAAACAAAGGGCCATTATAAAAAGAGACATTTTTCCTTCTATCAACTATCTCTCCCACATATGGAACAAATACTAAAGCTTTGGATGTCATGCTATCCAAACTTTGTCGTATGTATTATAACTTTCTCTTATAAAACTTCTCTTGAACCCCAATGAACGTGTATTTCAATCCACTTGGTTGAGAACTGGTCCAACCCACCTTATTTTTAACGTGTTTGTTGTCTTTGAACAATGAAGGAAAATGTTCAATGAAACTAATATTCAGCAAACAAAAGATTGAAAAAGAATAATAATTCATCCGACAAACAAATATGATCACTTCAATTACCTGAAGTAGACTAGTATTCCAGTTCATTTGAGATGTTTGTTCCCTAGATGCTTTCACTAGCTCCTCATTCACATGTGGGACGACGGAAGTCCCACACGAGTACTTATTTACATCTTCCAGAGGATGCATGAGCTGCAGATAGTTGGCTCTGGCCCTGTTTCCTTTACTATCGGGAAACACAATAGCCCCTAGAATGTGCAACAGATAAGCAGCTGCGGAAGCACGAAATTCAACCTCAGAGAAGGGACCATTATCTCTTTCCTTTTGTAGGGACCTAACATATGAACGCCTCAATTCCAACAAGTTAAACTCTCTTTTCAGGTAATTCCCCCCCTTGACCAACTTGTACTTTGTCGTGGCTTCATCCCACCCCAAACAAGGAATTGGCCAATTCATTAGTTTCACTCCAACGAAGTTTGAAATTGAAGTTGTCTCCAGTGGATCGACCTTCAACCTGGATCCATGAAATCTGCTCAGCATTGTCAGAAGTTATAGTCATCTCGCCAAACGGGAAATGGAAGTAATCTACTTCAGGGTAAAACCTCTTACAAAAGCAAGAAACAGTGATCCTGTCATACGCAGTCACAATATTTTGTACGACAGGATGTAAACCAGAGTTCTTTATTAACTCTCTAACTCTTGGACATTCATCGTCTAGTTTCCATAACTTCATTTTTACATTGGAAGACTGGCGTCTGAAAATACGTACGTCGTTGGTATGATCCTACAAAATGGATGCAAAATAAGGAGAAAATAACTGAATCAACAAACAATTAACAACAAAATTAAAAAGGCAAAAGTTGAGATTGTTACGATGGTATGATGGATGGTACGAGTCCACGATCCTGGATGTGCAAATATAACCTTTCCTCAATATAAGGGTAAGCCTTCCATATTTTGACCGCGTTCAACATCCCTTATCAAGTGGTGTTTGGGAGCGTTCCTCGCAGGTGTGGCTATTTCCTTGCCCTTGCCGTTTTCCTTGGATTGTACCTTTTCTTGCGCCTCTTCTTGCGCCTCTTCTTGTACCTCTTACTCTTCCTCCTCCTCCCCATCATCATCATCATCAACATCACCACCACCACCACCACCACCATTAGACCCACCATCCCCACTAGACCCACCAATACCATCACCACCAACATTGGTGTCATCAACTTCATCTTCAGTTTGTTGATGTGATTGTAGAAGTGGTACAAATGACTCGTTCATTCGGACTTGGGAAGATTGATTTTTAGACCTCATTCTAATATTAAACTAACAAACATTTACAAAAGATGGTAGCAATATTAAGGATAACTGATACATAGGATTCCACCATAAACATAATCAAGTGATGCATACAATATTAATTCCTAAATTTTTATCTTATATTATTGACTCTCTTTCTTTGCCAAAGGTAGATTTTTAAAACATTAGATGTAAATCATAACCATGGCATATCAAAAGCTCTAAGTATAAGCATACACCATCAAACAAAATCACAACTAATTAGTGAAAATCATAAATCAATTAAAATAAGTGCAAAAAGTCATAAAAGAATTATTTTATTTACCAAAATCATGAAATATAGCTTCCTCAATCGTCCCAGTGATGGGGTTTAGCTCATCATGTCCAAAACACTCTCAAAAGATATGTACATAGCTCAAAAGTGCTGGAGAAGAAAAAAAAAGTAAGAACTGGCCAACTGAGTCGTAGAATGATTAAAATAAATTAACGACTGAATTCAAAAACAATATCTAAAGAACAGTTCTTTTATGTATTTAAACCTTAGAAACTATCGCTGGAACTATTCAGGAATTGTTGCTAAAACTGTTGATTATGAAAAAAACGCAATAGTTTTTAACGACAGTTTCTTCTTACTCTTCTTCTCAAACAGTTACAGCAGCAAAAAAAATATTTAATTCTTTTTTTCTCAACCTGGCTTGCAGCCATCCCCCCTGAATTGTTTATTTCGACTTCTTTTTATACTTCATCAATGACAACCTTCCAAATTCTCGTGAATATCTTCTCTTAATGAGAATTAAATCTCGGCAGGAAAATAATCACGTTATATCATCTCGATATGATTTCTCTTTTAACAAAAAATCTCGATGAGTATTATTTCATCAAGTTATTTCCTCTTTAAAACTCGAGCATATGATGTTGTTTCCCTAATCAAGCTCGAGAGCAGTAACTCACAAATTACTTTTGTCACGGAAAGATAATAACCGTACATTAAAGCTTAAATTCTCTCGGTCATATTTAGGTATATTAGCCTTTCCAAACATGCTTTATAAGCATGATACTCGGAACGTAGTTTCCATATCGCTCCAACTCACCATTATTCTACAAAGGGTTCATGACCACTAAAGCCAATGGTGAATGCCTTTGACAAGCATAACATAAATACGATCATTGTCCAGGCCTAACTCATGCCTTGGACTAGCACCTAGGCCATTTCAAGCCTAATTTTTCGCTTCATCAATTCTGCTTCGACCATACGCTGGAGCCTGCACTGATCTCGGTAATGCTAATGCAATAGATGATTGTTACCGCATTTGATGAGGTAGTTGTATTCCATTTAATGGATGTTCATACTTCTTATCAAGCCATACGGTATGAACGAAATATTTCTTGTATTAAAACTCGTAAAATTTTCCAAAATATTTTCCAACAACTCCTGTTTCGAGCGAGAAAAATTCGCGCCAAAATTCTATTTTGAAATGGAAAAGAAGGCGGTTTCCCATATCCAAAGCATGGGTGTCAATAACAAAATCTTGAGGTGCCTTTCTGGGTGTCTTTTAACACGTTTTCGAGCCAATTTTTCCACGATTATTTATTCTTCCAAAAATACTTAAAAACACAATAAATATCAATATTAGTAAAAAATCGAGAGATAACAATATACAAATTGGGAACAAATCAGACACATAAATGTTTCTATCATTTGTTCATTTTCATTGTCTAAAGTCACAGATGGAATAGAGGAGGCATGAGAAGGGGAATCATATGGTTCTTTACCTTGTTGTGCATGTTTACTTTTTCCTTTCTTTGGCTTTTTAACTCAACTATATTACAAAATACGTAAAAATCAAAAAGTCAGAACTAATAATCTCAGACTTAGTCATAGAGTCGTCATGGTCTAACTTGTCGACTGTAGCGACCCAAGGTAAAACAATAACAACAAAATATTTGTACTGTAGCGACCCTTATCATTGAAATGGGGCAGAGTAGTTGTTTTTTCGTATGGGTCGTCATGGTTTGTTAAAGGGTCGTCACATACTTAAAGTCGTCATTGTTTTAAATATATAGATGCAACCCTAAACAGACCCTTCGTCTTCAGGGAAAATAACCAACAAGGGTCGTCATGGTCGAAAATAAAAAACCATGATGATTTTTCATACTTCAACTATGCATATGAAAAGTCGGCATGGTCTAAGGTGATCGACCATGCCGACCATTTCCTTGTAACTGGAATTTGGTGGTTTCTAGTCTAAATTTACATTTAAAACTAACGTATATTCACATCCAGCAAATAGAGTAATGAGTTTTGTTTTACTTACTTTTTAATTGAGATAATTTTGTTGTCCGATTATTCTCGATTTGATTTCTTCGACATTTTCGACTTGAACTTTCCTTTTAGTTTCCCTATGATTCTAGGTTGGGTTACTTGTCTCTGAACATTTTTCATACGAGCCATGTTTATAAAACAAGTTATTGGCGATTAAAGTTTTTGAATTGATTTAAATTTTTTTTTGGAATAGTTAGGGAAGAAGAAGAGAAGATGAGAGGTTTTTTGTTTTTGGGTTGTGATTTGATTTTGAAATAAAATGGGGGCTTGAGGATTAAATCTAATAAGGTGTTAGGATTAGTTATTAATAGTAAGGGTAAATTTGTATTTTCACCACTTTTTAACACCTCCTATAATTAATTATGAGTAGATAAATTTCACAAGCCCCTATTAATTCTACAAGTTCCCAACTAAACCAGTTTTTCTTTTTTTTGTTTAAAGCATAAGCCTAGATATAGATTGCACATGGATATATAGTACCCCATGTTTTTTTATGTTTCCACAGTAAAGTTTCACGATCAAAACATAAAATGTTTGACCATTTTTGGCCGTACTGCCACTATCAAGGAGTCTCTGCAAGAGTAGCAACACTGCTCACAAACAGACGAACTTTTGAGCTATCAGATTTTTTTTATTATAAACAAACTGCAATTTTCTTTCTTATAAGAGTTATCTCTTCTGTGCTAAAAAATTCAGGCGTCTTAATATACTTGTCTCAAATACAAGATGAGCTGAATAATATACATTTACAAACCTAGCACATATCATTTCTAAGATTTATAAGAGAACCTGGAATTGGATGCGAGAAATGCAATTCCAACTGCCAAGTTCCAGAGGGATCAAATTAAGTGACCATTAGACTGCGGACCATATACACCCTTCCAGGTGCGGCTCTCATGATCACAGCTGCCCAGTGTTGTGCTAGGAATTTCTTTTTTTTTTCTCACCAACACCTATTGTGGGAAAATAATTTTACTTGTACAAAGCCTGCATGTCCTTCATTTGAGGTCTCGCTGTTCACCAAGTAGAAATACTTTCACAGCGGTGTTAGAACTCGAGAGCAATCTGTTTATGACGATTAAGATCTTTTAAATATCTCGACGTGCTGTACTCGTCTACATCAAAGAACTCTTCAGAGCAGGTTCTATGAAGGAATCGTCTTTGACACAAATCTGAACCAGTTTCGCCTTTTAGAAGAGGAACGACCTGCACCAAAAGAAAAAAGAACAGACTAAAATTAAAACTAGATGTTTGATTTTGATACCTTAGTTTTAAGTTGGTTTTCACCTTAAGCCTTTTCTAGTTTATATGAATACAATTGAGTTCAACTGTTTATGTTATTTTATCACGTTACACCTAGTGGACCTTAGTCAAATTCAAAATCAACCACTGAACCTAACAATCTTCTTAGCGCTCACACATTCCCTCATCACAACGTCTTCTTTTACTTCTGAACATATTGATAAAAGTATTCAAACAAATTGAGTAAGATCATTCAGTAAAAGTAAATGAAACCAACTGCAGTTATATACAAGGAGGGGAAGATTTGACTATTGACGGTTTGTCTCAACATGCCTGACTCATTCGAGGTCGTAAAATAGACGACTGTTGAATGCATAATGCAGCAGTCGAAGCCACATGATTCATCTGTTGTCGGTCATAGGAATCACCAAGAGAAGGATCTATGAGCTCTCTGAATTCATTCTTATTGAGCAAAGGCTTCGCCTACAACCACCACACAAAAGAACGGAAAAAAAAGGTTTACTGGGTATTAATTTAAAAGGAAAAAAACATTTATTTATACAAAAGGTAGTCACACATACCCACATCACAAGGCTTTCTTCTGTCTTGTCTAAAGCTCGTTTTCCAGTGATGAGTTCCAACAGTAGAACCCCAAAAGCAAATACATCTGTTTTTTCATCCACGATACCATGCATGATGTATTCAGGAGCAAGATAGCTGCCATGGTCAAAATATTTAGAAAAGTAAAGATTAGGAAAATCCTATTTTCACTGAAGAATAGAAACATAGAAGTGTAAAAATTATACAAACCCAAATGTGCCTTCAAATTTTGAAACTGTGTGGTGAGTCCACTGGTCCGGCAACCATTTTGATAACCCGAAATCAGTAATCTGTATCAATATTGTGGAAAAAACTTATTATTAGCATGTCAGAGATCACAAGTAACAATTGAACCAAAATTTAGCATTTCAACTAAAGACTAGAGCGCAAAATAGTACAACATATACTAAATTGCAAGGCAGTAACTTATGCACAAAGTAGTGATATTAACATGGGCTCAAAATTCTGTGAGCCGCAAAAAGTACCTGAGGCTCAAAATTCTCTGTGAGCAAAATATTAGCAGTCTTTATATCTCTATGTATGATACGTCTTTGACAAGTCTCATGAAGATATAGGAGTCCTTCTGCTGTCCCTAAAGCAACTTTATACCTAATTCCCCAATCCAATACATTGTTGGAGACTGAAAAACAACAAGTAGGGAAATATAAATGAAAAAAATATAGTAGTTCATGAACCAGGTTAGTTTCAAGAATCTCTTCTTAAACATTTTGCGCCGGAAATGCGAACTTTAATGAATACTATTTTCAGAACTTAAACATTCTAATGGGGAATTTAACAAATACCACGCTGAGATAATTTTGCGCCGAAAATGCGAACTTTAATAAACAGAAAGCAATAAGAATTAGTGAACAAACCGTGAAGCAGTGATGCCAAGTTCCCATGGGGAGACAATTCAAGAACCAAGTGCAATCCCCCTTCAACTCCATATCCAACTAACTTAGCCGTATTAGGATGGTTGACATGAACTATAATACCTACTTCAGATAAAAAATCACCAGTTCTCTCTTCTTGTGTACCTCGAGTTAGCTTCTTAATTGCTACAAGTTGCCCATCTTGCAAACATCCCTTGTACACTTCAGCATAACCACCCTTTCCAATCAACATATCAGAAGTGAAATTTTTTGTTGCAACTTGAAGTTCTGAAATAGTGAAATTCCTCCAAGAAGACTTGAAAGTACTGAATTCATTGTTATTCTCACTAAAACTTCTTCTATTGCATTTTGTAACCTTAGAAACACCTCGAAGTGGAGGTAAACTAGCTAAACGCCTAATTGATCGACTTTTCAATAAACTTAAGAACATTCCTCGCCAATGAGAAGAACTCCGACGAGGATTTGATTGAGAATCAGATTCTGATGCAATACTACTTGCTTTAGAGGAAGAATCAGTTTCAGATTCCGAACAACTCATGATTGAATTCTCAATAACTCCTCTTGGGGATGTCCCTTCTACCTTGTCCTCTTCCACAATAGAGTTCTCAGCAACTCCTCTTAGAGATGTCTCTTCTCCCTTGTCCTCTTCCATTTTAGAATTCTCAATAACTCCTGTAGGAGATGTTTCTTCCACCTTTTCCATTTCCATTATAGAATTCTCAATGACTCTTGTTGGAGATGTTTCTTCCA